>PVKP010034606.1:0-24068 GCA_004027715.1 Plecturocebus donacophilus
AGATATTTAGTCTCTAACAGGCATCTTATCAGAACTTACAGAAAAGCTGCATGTAACAAAAGAAGAATGTCAAACATTTTTCTGGAAAAGGCCTCTTAAATTTATTCATGTACTCATGCATTCAACAATTTTTGTGAGTCTCTAAAAAATAAAGATAAAGGCTACTGCTTTCAAGGGATCTTTAAGAAGAAAGGGAAAGAGAAGGTGACGAAGAAGAAGAAGGAGAAGGAAAAGGAGAAGAAACAGAGAATGGAATTATTATTTCCGACATTTTCTTTCTAAAGACATTCATACAAGTCATACGTACAACAAAAACTGTCAAGATAACCTGTTGCAACGGAGAATACCCATGCTTACCATTTGAATATTTACCTCGAAGGAAGAAGAGGTCTTCAGTCCATTTATTATTCCTTAAAAAGGAAAGTTCACATGGTGAGCAGTTACGAAATATTTCAAAATTAATGTAAAGTATGACTTGAGCAACAACAGAGTTGCATTCTACAGATATAATGTTGAGAGATAGATGTAAGTGACAAAAGACTACCTATGGTTAGAATTTGTGTAGTCAGAGTCCATTTATATCAAGTTCAAAACCAGACAAACCTAAATTATATTGTTGTAGGACACATACAAGCATATTAAAACTGTAAAGAATGACTAGGATTATTTTTTTAATCACTAGAGATTGGATAATGATTATCTCTGATGAGCAGTTAGGGGGATGTAGTTGGGTAGGGTCATGTGAAGAGGCTTCTGGGACACTGCTTATGATCTATGTCTTGAATTAGGTAATTGATACAGTTTGGCTTGGTGTCCCACCCAAATCTCATGCTGAATTATAATTCCCAATGTTGGGGGAGGGACCTGGAAGGAGGTGATTGAATCATGAGGATGGATGTCCCCCATGCTGTTCTTGTGAGAGTGAGTGGGTTCTCAGGAGATCAGATGGTTTAAAAGTATGTGCACTCCCCCTCCCCACTCTCTCTCTCCTGCTGCCATGTGAAGAAGGTGCTTGCTTCCCTCTTGCCTTCACCATGAATATAAGTTTCCTGAGGCCTCTCAGCCATGCTTCCTGTGTAGCCTGTGGAACTTTGAGACAATTAAACCTCTTTTCTTCATAAATTACCCAGTCTCAGATAATTCTTTATAGCAATATGAGAACAGACTAATACAGTAATTATCCTCAAGACAATTTTGGGATTTGGTTATTAATATAAGTATTAACATTGTAATTATTATTTTAGCTGTATGTATGTCATACACTATTCTAGATTATGATATATCTCATATTAAAAAGGAAATATAGAGAGAGAAATTTTATTTTTCTATTTTGGTTGATGTTCACATCTAATGAAATGAAGTGTGTTTTCAGCAGTGGAATCCTGTTGATAATACTGAACCTATATCACATGATAGTCTACTTGTAGACTGGGTGCAGTGGCTCAAGTTTGTTATACCAGCACTTTGGGAGGCTGAGGCTGGAGAATCACTTGAGCCCAAGAGTTTCAGACCAGCCCTGGCAACATAGCAAGACTTGTTTCTACAGAAAAGAAAAACAAACAAACAAAAAAGCCAGGCTTGGTGGTGCATGCCTGTGGTCCCAGCTACTCAAGAGGCTGAGGTGGGAGGATCGTTTGAGCCTGAGAGGTCAAGGCTTCAATGAACCAGATCTCACCACTGCATTCCAGTCTGGGTGACAGACGGAGACCCTGACTCAAAAAAGTAAAGAAAGAAAGAAAGACAAGGAAAGGAAAACAACAGTTCTACTTCTAATAGCTTGGCATTTTGACAGTGGCCTCTTAATGCTTCTCCTAATTCAGGCCTGTGTGGGAAGGTTTTCAACATGAAGATCAAACACTTTTTTGGAAAAGCCATCTTAAATTGATTCATGTAGGCCCGTGTAGGAAGGTTTACAACATGGAGAAGAGGGACACTAATGAAAGAGTGGCAGATTGCACTGAAGACATTTTAAGTACTTCTCGATTCTATGCAGGATGAGCTTCTTCCCCAGGTCTGTGGTCTTTTGTACCTCCATGGGTGCTATTCTTGCGCTCCTATTTAGGGATGGCCATGATCAGGGCAGGAACATTCATACACATTCGGTGCTTAGACAGAGCATCTGTGAGAAGGGGGAACTGTGTTCTGTGATGTCTATCAAGGGCAGGGAGGAACAACAAACTCCAGGAGGAGTTCTCTCCTGAGAACAAGTATCCAAAAAATACACTACTGTGCTGAGTGGAGAATAATAACTCTGGAGCCACTATTTCTACTAGAGGCAGAAAAAGCTTTCTGGTTTAGATGGGCTTCTGTTGACCAGGGAGTGCGGAAGAGAGAGGCTAAAGGCCAAGGAGGATGTGCTTCCTTCCTCCTTCTAATTGTTTAGGCAGCTACTACACACACACACACGCACCACGGTCTACAGTAGGTGTTTGCCAAGAGTAAACTGTCCACATATGCACATGGGGGAAAGCAATCTAGATACATAGCCTTTCTACATTTATTTATGTATTACACTGCACAGAACACGCATACCATATGCTGTGCTAGATGTCTGTAGCAAATAAGATTTGGAGTCAGGCAGCTTATATTTGAACGCTTTGAGTCTTATAGCAGTATACCCTTCAGTGAATTAATATCTTGGCTAAGCACTGCCTTTCTCACCTCATTCCTACCTTTCAGGATTATTGTAAGAACTGGCAACGAGGTAAGCTGCTTAACACAGTTACTAGCTTTAGAGTACTTGCTCAATAAGTGGTAATACCAGTAAGAACTATTGTTTTGATTGTTCTCTCATTGGGAAGACATACTAACCATTTAGACAAAGATATAAAATCCTATATTTGATCAAGACCCTGTTGGCTGGGAAGTTGTTTCTACTGGTTCAGAGTAGAGAGGACAGTTGAAATGTGATCATTTATTTTAAAAGTTTTCCATGATTTCCAATAGAAGAAGTCATGATTCATTTTTTTTTTCAACAAATATTTAACAAGACTTTGCTTTGTGCTAGATGCTATACTAAATATGGGGATAAAATGGTGAGCATGATAGATATGTTTCTGCCTTCATGGAGTTTATGTTGCAGGAGACTTCTCCCCGCCACAGCCTTGTATCCTTTTTAGGACTAGATAGGAAACATTCTTTGGATTATATTAGAATAACAAGCTCCTTTGCGATGTCCATTTATAGACCTTATCCTCTCAATAGGTCTCTTGATCTGAGTGTTTTTGGAAGCAAGTGCTTGCTGCATTTGGAAATTCTAGTTAATCCCAAACAGACCACAAGCCGTGAACATACCATGGCAAATTCAGAGAAGGAAATCTCCTACAACTTCAGGAACCTGGGCATTTCCTACATATTCTGGAAGGATTTGAAAACCCCTTAATATAGATATCCTGTAAAATCCCACTCTACTAGGTTCTTTGTTTACTCAGTTTTTATAGAAGCATTTTCTTCTATCTATAAAGCACGGATCATAGCAAGAAAAAGGAGCAACTCCCTAGCTACTCACCTCCTGTCTGTCCTCTACTCCTTTTTGGCTTCTTCATGTTTTTAATTTTTAGTATTTTACTATGAAAAACTCAAAGCTAAAGCATAGGTGAAAGAATTGTAAACACCTGTATACCACCCCCACACCGAGTCTACTAACATTTAACTATATTTGCTTTATCATTAATCTATTCATCTATTTTTCCCTCTATTAATTCATCTTTTCTTTATTGTATTGCAAAGTAAATTGCAGACACCAGTATGCTTTCCTTTAAATATTTCAGCATGCATAACATTAAGTAGAGTTTTGTATTTATTGTAGTTTTTCTTTTAACGTAAAATTTAGTAACAAGAATATGCATAAATCTTAAGTGTATATTTGCTGATTTTGACAACTCATGCAGCTATATAACCCAACTAACTTCTAGAATATAAGATAGTCCATCAAGACCAGCAAGTTATTTTATTCCATTCACAATCAATCACTGCCAACTCCCTCCCCCACCAAAGGCAACCACATTTCTGATTTTTTTTCCACCTTAGATTAGTTTTCCCAGTTTTTGAATTGTGTATAAATGAAATCATATCACATATACTGTTTGTATATGAAGCTTAAAAAAACTCAGCATAATGTTTTTAAGATTTATCTGTACTGTATCAATAATTTATTTGTTTTTAATAATGAGTAGTATTCCATATTACAAATATGCTACAGTTTGTTTCTTCGTTTTCTTATTGGTTAATAATGTTAGTCAAGTATCCTGTATCTTTACTTATTATTGACTTGTTTTATCGGTTACTAAGGAATAGCTGTTAAAATTTCCACCTATAATTGTGATTTTATTTTCTTCTTTAATTTTACTAATTTTTGCTATATAATTGTAAAACTGTTAGTAGACACCTGAGCATTTAACATTTCTCTTGTCTTCTTGACGAAGTGACCATTTTATTATTATGGAGTATCTTTCTTTACATCTAATAATACTCCTTGTCTTGAAATGTACTTTGCCTCAGATTAATATATTCATACCATCTTTATGATTAATGTTCATACATTTTTCTTTTTCATTAACCTATCAATATTATTTTATTCAAGGAGTTTCTCTTGTAAATAGTATACAGTTGGGCACTATATTTAATCCATCTGATAGTCTCTGCCTTTATTTGAAGGGTTTAATTTACATTTAGTATACAGTTAGTATAAAATACACTTAGTATAATTATTGATACAGTTAGTGTTCTGGTTATCTATTTCTTCATAAAAAATTATTCCAAGGGTTAAGAATGTATCAGGAATGGATCAGGAATTCAGAAAGAGCACAGCAGCAACAGCTGCTCTCTGCTCCTTGGTTGCTTCCAAGTTTTGGCATTATAAAAAAAATTCTATAAATAGCTGTGTGCAGACTTTTGTGTGGATATAAAATTTCAGTACATTTGGGTAAATATAAGAAATGCAATTGCTGGATCACACGGTTAGGGTATGTTTAGCTTTGTAAGAAAGTGCCAAACTGTCTTCCAAAATGACTGTACCATTTTACATTCCCACCAGCAATAAATGAGAGTTCCTGTTGCTCCACATTCTCACTAGCATTTGTGGTTGTTAGTGGATTTTGGCCATTCTAATAGGTATGTAATGGTACCTTATTGATGTTTTAACTTGCAATTCCCTAGTGATATATGATGTTGAAATCTTTTTATTGGTTTTCTTACCATCTGTATATCTTCTTTGGTGAGGTGTCTGTTCAGACCTTTTGCCCATTTTAAAATAGGATTATTTTTATTTTTGTTGAATTTTAAGAGTTCTTTGTGTATTCTGCATAACAGTCCTTTATCACTATGTCTTTTGCAAAGATTTTCTTCCATTCTATGGCTTGTCTGTTCACTTTCTTAACTGTATTTTTTTGTAGAACAAAAGCTTTAAATTTTTTGAAGTCCAACTTATCAATTATTTCTTTCATAGATAATGTCTTTGGTGTTGAATTTAAAAAGTCATCACTGTATCCAAGGTCATGTAGATTTTCACTTGTGTTATCTTCTAGGAGTTTTATAGTTTTGCATTTTATATTTAAGTCTATGATCTATTTTGAATTTGTTTATGAAAAAGATCATCTTTGCTCCATTTATCTTTGCTCCTTTGTCAAAGATCAGTTGACTATATTTATGTTGGTCTATTTATGAGCTTTCTATTCTGTTTCCTTGATCTACTTGTCTGTTCTTTCACTGATACCACATTGCCTTAATTATTGTAGCTTTATAGTAAATCTTGATGCATGTAGTGTCAGTCCTCCAACATTGTTTTCTCCTTCAATATTGAATTGATAATTCTGAGTCTTTTGCCCCCTCAAATACACATTAAAATCAGTTTGTCAATATCCATAAAATAACTTTCTGGGATTTTTATTGGGACTGTATTCAATCAACAGATCAAGTTGGAAAGAACTGATATCTTGGTAATATTGAGTATTCCTATTCATGAACATGGAATATCTCTCCATTTATTTAGTTTTTTGATACCTTTCATCAGAGTTTTCTTTATATAAATGTTGAACACATTTTATAATGTTCATATGTAAATATACTATTTTTTAATGAAAATATAAATGGTGATGTGTTCTTAATTTCAAATTCCACATTTATTGCTGATATATAAGAAATGTTTGTATATTAACTTTGTATCCTACAACCTTCCTCTATTTGCCTAGTAATCCTAAGAATTTACTGTTCCTTCTGGATTTTCTATATACACAATCACATCATTTGTGAATAAAGACAATTTTATTTCTTCCTTCCCAATCGATATACCTTTTATTTTCATTTCTTGTTTTATTGCATTAGCTAGGACTTCCAATACAATGCTGAAAAGCAGTGATGGGAGGAGAGGACATGCTTGCCTTGTTCCTGATCTTAGCAGGAAAGCTACAAGTTTCTTGCCATTAAGTATAAGGTTAGCTGCAGGGTTTTTTTAGATGTTCTGTATCAAGTTGAGAAAATTCTCCCTCATTATTTATTTATTGATAATTTTTTTAATGATAAGTGGACATTGGATTTTTCACATGCTTTTTTTCTGCATCTATTTATATGATCATGTGACTTTTCTTCTTTGACTGGTTGATGTGATGGATTATATTAATTAATTTTCAAATGTTGAGCCAGCCTTACATTGATGGGACAAATCCCACTTGATCATGGTGTATACTTATTTTTATACATGATTGGATTTGACTTGATAATATTTTGTTGATAATTTTTGCATTTATGTTCATGAGTGATATTGGTCTGCAGGGTTTTTTCTCTTATGATGTCTTTGTCTGGTTTTGGTATTACAGTAATGATAAAACCCAAGGAGGTCAGTCTCTGCTAATATAATTTCTCCCGAGGGCAAGCCTTATTATGAAGAACAGAATGTTCTGATATATTACAAAATAATTCCTTTTCCCCTCCCTGCTGCCAGAGCACAGGGGATTTTTTTCCTCTTCCTCTTCCCCAATATTCAATATTCACTTTTATGAGCTTGACCTCAGGAGATCTACTCAGGAGGAGTAGATCTTCACCCTACTCAGGTAGATCTCCTGGAGGTCAAACTCATAAAAGTTTGGGAGCCTTCCTGTAACAGGGTTCCTTGAGAATTTTTATCTCTCAGAGTTTATTTGCACTGAGTTTCCAGCAATTTATCAATTATAGTTTAGGTTTTTCTACTTCAGTACTTGTTCCCAAGGGGGTTTCTGCTCATGAGTTTCTGCTTTAGTAAGCTGTGGTTCTCTGTATTCACCTGTCTCTTCAATTTTGAGGGCACTGGTTTTCCTTGTGACTTCATTTCTCTAATGGAGCTAAGAAAGGTTGTTTAATTAACAGTTTGTCCAACTTTTTACCTATTAGAGCAGAATGGTGACTTCTAAGTTCCTCTCATAATTGAAAGGAAACTGGAAGTTCATTAATCATTTTCCTCTTTTTCTTTCTTTTTGCATGTCCAGGTTTTTATCTGGTATTATTTATCTTTAATTTAAACATTTTTCTTTAACATTTGTCACAGCGTAGGTCTATTGGTAGTAAATTCTCCCTGCCTTTCACTTGAAAATGTTTTTATTTTACCTTTCTTTGAAGAATTTTAATTAAGTGGATATAGAATATTATGGCAACAGTTTTATTTCCTTTAAAGATACTATTCCATTGTCTTCTGATACATTTTGTCTTGCATACGTTCTAAAAAGGAATTAACCATCATTCAGCTAGGCATGGTGGCTCACGCCTGTGATCTCAGCACTTTGGGAGGCCGAGGTGGGCAGATCAGATGAAGTCAGGAGTTTGAGACCAGCCTGACTAACATGGTGAAACCCCGTCTCTATTAAAAATACAAAAATTTAGTGGGGTGTAGTGGTACAGGAATGTAATCTCAGCTACTCAGGAGGCTCAGGCAGGAGAATCACTTGAATCTGGGAGGCAGAGGTTGCAGTGAGCAGAGATCATGCCACTGCACTCCAGCCTGGGTGACAGAGTGGGACTCCATCTCGGGGAAAAAAAAAAAAGAAATTAGCCATCATTTATATCATTGTTCCTGGTATATATGCTTTTAGTTTTCGGCTGCTTTTTTTCTCTTTTTTTGGAGACAGAGTATCACTTTGTCACCAGGCTGGAGTGCAGCGGCATGATCTCGGCTCACTGCATTGGCTTTTTCTTGTTCTTGTTGCCAGGCACCAGGCTGGAGTGCAGTGGCGTGATCTCGGCTCACTGTAACCTCTACCTGCCACTGCAGCCTCTGCCTGCTCACTGGAGTGCAGTGGCACGATCTTGGCTCACTGCAACCTCAGCGGCATGATCTCGGCTCACTACATTGGTTGCTTTTTGTTGTTGTTGTTGGCAGGCGCCAGGCTGGAGTGCAGTGGTGCGATCTCGGCTCACTGCAACCTCTGCCTCCCAGGTTCAAGCAATTCTCCTTCCTCAGCCTCCCAAGTAGCTGGGATTACAGGCACAGGCCACCATGCCCAGATAATTTTTGTATTTTTTAGTAGAGACGGGGTTTCAGCATGTTGGCCAGGATGGTCTCAATCTCCTGACCTTGTGATCCACACGCCTCGGCCTCCCAAAGTGCTGGGATTACAGGCGTGAGCCACAGCACCTGGCCCACTGGTTGCTTTTAAGATGTTCTCTTTCTGTTTATGTTTAATCAATTAGACTGTCATTTGTCTAGGTGTGGCTTTCTCTGTATTTATCTTGCATGAGACTTGCTGAACTTCTTAGATCCATGTGTTCATGTTTTCATCCAAATTGTAAAGTTCCATTTATTATTTCTTCATGCATTTTTTTTTGCCTGATTCTCTCTCTCTCCTTCCCAATTAGGACTGTAATTACATGTATGTTACAACCTTGATATTAAAAGAAAGAAGAAAACTATACTGTAGTAAGATTGGTTTCTTTCAACTGGATCCAATCTGCTTTGTAAAATTCTTCCAAGTAAGAACAGCATCTTGCTCCCAGTTATCTGTCAGACACCTCAAACTCTCAAGGTATGCTCCTTGTGAAAAAAATGCTTTTGGAGGTGTCCTCTGTACGGGTGGAGGGTAGAGCTTGAGAAACATGGAAAAAGCAAAGAAGGTGACAACATCAAGGACATAACAATGCCTCAGACGTTTCTCAAGTCAGTAGCAGCCACTTTCCACACTCAGCCTGAAAGAGAGGCTCTGTGAGGACGGTGAGTTTGGAATATAAAAGCAAAGTTATATAGACATAAGATTTTTTTTTCCCAGTGGTTCACATGGAAATTTAAGAACAACATTGTTCTTCTGAAAGTGATTTCAGGATTCCATGCATCTTATTGGCATTTGAATACACAGTTAAGCAGTAGTGTGCTGGTAAGAGGGTCCTTTGGGGGAAAATCTGTGGCCCCTGCTAACTTTCATGATGTAAATAGTGCCACCTTTGCCAGTTACAAGCTCCACCATGACATTCCTGAGCATGGCTGGAAAGAGCCATGAACAGTCAGCTCTGTTGAGCCAGTGCAAGCTGGCTCCATCACACACAGAGCTGCAGGATTGTGTTTAGGGCTAATAGCTATTGGCAAATTCAACACTTGTTGAAAATAGACATCATCGAGTTCTAGAATCCACTGCCTGTCGTTCCATGGCCTACATTTTCATCACTGTTTCTCCAGCTTTTTGAAGCAGCTCAGTAAATCTCACCACTGCGGACCCCAGACTCTTTGACTTAATGAAGATTGATGTCTTCATTAGATTTGGAAAAGGAATGCTTGAACATTTTATTACCTGGTTGCGGGTGCCTAGTACTCTCTGTTCCATTGCCCATCTCCCCCACCTCCTGTGACACATTCCTGAAAGTGCTCCAGGAAAAAAATGTTACAGACTTGGCAGATCAGTGTTTTCTGATTGTGCAATGTCCTTCCTGAGAAACCCCATTCTCCAAAGGCAGTCATCCTGAAACAGGAGCTAGAAATGGGGGTCCAGATCACCCCCCTGGGATGGCAGAATAAGAGGTCAGGTAGTAGTGGACTGGGACAGACTAAATCTATAGGAAGTATCATCTATGTGCGTCTCACCAGTTTTATGGATGTAGAAAAACTGTCTAAGAGTTTATTGGAGGAAGAAAGGGACGAAATACTCCACTTTCATTTAGATTATATTTTGCTCCATACAAAGCAATTTCATAAATATGATCTCATTTGCTCATCACAACAGACTGATGAAACATAATAATATTGTAAATATAATAAATATAATAATAAAACATGATTATTGTGTATTATATATGTAATTATATAATATGTTGATACATGATTATAAGTATTTAATATAGTATATAAAATGTTATATACTATATTAATATATAATTATATATGTGACTACATGTATGTAAATATATGTAATATATAGTATATGTAAGATAACACAAGAAATATTGATAATATAATATATATTAATATTTATTTTCTGTCTACAGATGAAGACACTGAGTCTTGGGGAAGATAAATGATTTGTCATTAACACAGATGTTAATGACAGGGGAGGAACTTGAAGTCTGTCTGATTCCAGTCTAAAGCTCTCTTCATATCAGACTGATGCCTGTATGGGTGTATGTGGTGATTCAAGAGGGTTTCTATCAGCCCCGATTATTTAATCATATGTGCTAGGTGGATTCCAAACTACCGAAACTTTTAAACAAACTGGAAATTATGCTACCCTTAAGAAACTTCAGTGGACTCCTGGGTGCCAGAAGTTCTCAAAGATATAGTTCAGTAACACCTCCCTTATCCAGGCTGGCAGAGAAGAATACATACTGCAGCAATAAAATGTCCATGTGATTGTTCATGTACCTAAAGCTTTCAAAGTTTTTATTTTTATTTTTTTATTTTTTTGTGGAGACAGAGTTTCAGTCGAGCTCAAGCTGGTCTTTAACTGCTGTCCTCAAGCAAACCTCCAGCCTTGGCCTCCCACAGTGCTGGAATTACAAGCATCAACCACTGAGCATGACTGAAGCTTCCGACTTTTAAATGACATCATTTGAAATCATGTTGTACATCACCTAGTATTCTTAAACACAGAATGCCAAATATGGCTTATTTAACATTTTCTTTTTGACTTAGGGCATCACTGTAAATCTCATTTTTTTTTAGTCTTTAATTCACAACCCTCTGGGGTTCTACACTACAAGGTTCCAGGCTGCTGTGCTTTTCGGAGTTCCTGTTTCTTATTTGCTTCTATTGGCGCACTTACCTTTAAGGAGTCCTGCTCCCTCTTCTATCTTGTTAAGAAGTGAGGCATCGACTGGGTGCAGTGGCTCCTGACTGTAATCCCAGCACTTTGGGAGGTTGAGGCGGGCAGATCACGAGATCAGGAGTACGAGACCAGCCTGGCCAACATGACAAACTCCCGACCCTACTAGAAATACAAAAATTAGCTGGGCATGGTGACACATGTCTGTAATCCCAGCTGCTCGGGAGGCTGAGGCAGGAGAATCACTTGAACCCAGAGACAGAGGCTGCAGTGAGCCGAGATTGTGCCACTGCACTCCAGTCTGGGTGACAAGAGCAAGGAAAAAAAAAAAGAAGTGAGGAATCAGCTTAGATAACCTAGGTTGATTAGACTTGTTGATCAAGTAGGAGTAGATAGGTTTTTTAAATTTTATTTATTTATTTTTATTTTTTATAAAATACATAAAAAAGATGGGTTTTCACCATGATGGCCAGGCTGGTCTTGAACTCCCGACCTCAGGTGATCCACCCACCTCAGCCTACCAAAGTGCTAGGATTACAGGTGTGAGCCACCGTGCCCGGCCGAGTAGATAGGTTTTAAATAAAGGCTTGGATGACCCTTCTGGAGTAAACATTTTCTATCGTCTTCCTTAGTTTTATGGGTTGTTAGAGGCTGTTGCAGTGTTGCTCGTATCTGTTTACCAGATGAGCTCTCTTGTCACTCAGCTCTGTGGGTGTTGGTGATCAATGGCTTCAGCTGCACCTTTCACTGAAGCTTCGCCCTTGGCCTATAGGAGCCGTCCCACCCAGAAATACCTGAAAGGTTATTCCCCAATCTCTGGGTGTGGCTTGCAGCCAACCACTAATACAGGGGTATAAAAGCTCAGCCCCGTTGCCTCAAATTGGGACAATGCTGTGAGGCCATCCTTGTTCCAGTGCTATCTGTGGGACCAGACGGAGACTGAATTGCAGCTGACCTAAGACAGGAGGCTTCCTGCCCCTTCCCTACTTTTTATATTCTCACCTATATTCTGGAGACGTAAGATAACAAAAGATCCCTATTCTCCTCCCTTTCCTTCCACTCAACATTAAGAGAGAAGTGAAGCCTAATTATGAAAGAATGTAGGATGAGAGAAAAGCATTTTGCAAAAGATATCTTAGAATTTCATTCAATTGTCAAACTTCGCTCTAAAGCCTAGGATACGAGTTGCTGTACTAGGTTCTGAGGATGTGGAAGCAACAGACGCAATCTCCTCCCCGCTCATCCTTTTGAGAACCTCACAGTCTGATGAGGAAACCAACAAGAAAATAGGACAATTCCCATACCTCTCGATAAACACTATTGTTGAAGTTAGAACTTATTCATTTAAGACATATTTCTAAGCATCCACTATGTGCTAAACATTTGAGGTATCAACTGCAGAGTCCAAAGGCTGGAGAAGACATGAAAGCTTTTACTTTGGAAACGATACTGGAGGAGGTTCTAGTAGAGCAGGAGGAGTTTCTCGGGTGAAGAATATTAGAGAAAGTGTTCAGATTGGAGGACAATGTTTTGAAAGGTATAGTGTTCGGGGGAACGGGAACCGAGGAGGGGTTTATCACTGCAGGAGATGAGGAGAGGAAGGCAGGGATGGACGTGAAGAGCTTCCTCTGCCAGGCTAGAAACTTGAGGTTTTATTCTGTAGATGATTTGGAGCCAAGATAGCCTTATGAAATTTGAAATGTGGTCAAGACCATTTCAGTAGGATCATGACTGTCATCCATAGGACGAATTGGGAAGGAAGCAGCGTGGGTGCCCATAGACCCATTGGTGCACAGCTTGACAAGCAGATGCCTATATCAGACCTTTGTGTGCAGTGCACAAACCGTGCAACAGTATGTAACAGCACTAATGTCCTGTGGCATCATGGCTTACTTACGGCATTTGTGTTTCTTCCGTTAGGAAAATGAAGAATTCCTTAAGTTCTCACTCGAAAATTTGATTTGTAAGGGAACTAGAAGTTTACCTACTGAGTGCTCCACATGTCAGAGGTGAGTAGCTACCCATATATGCCTTATTACATCAAGAAACAACCCAGGGAATCTCTGCCCCAGACCCCATATGCTATCACCATTGCCTGAGAGGCCACCATGGCAGTCCCGCTTCCTCTGCCTCACCAGGCTCTCATCCAGCCTGGGAGATGAGATTTTAAATTCAAGTGGAAGGGTGGGAAGGGCTGGGAAGAGACAATGTGAGGTCACTGTGGCACCATGGGGAAACAGAAGTAGTGGGGATGGGGAAGAGTGTGGAAAGAAACGAAAGAGGCAAGAAATCAGAATTGGAGGGAGGTCATTAATATGCATGTTCTTTCCTTCACAATACTGCAGTGGGAAGGCTCTTTCTGCTCAAATTCTGTGTTACGTACCATGCAACAGTTTGTAAGAGCCCTAATGACCCGTGGCATCGTGGCTTATGGCATCTCATCTACTCCGGGAGATGGGATTTTAAATAACAATACCAAGTATTTTGATTATTTTATTATTGTAGGGAAAATATACTTTCACATGCACAGACCTTTGTTCATGTTTTCCATAATAATAATATAAACAACAACAATAATCAACATTGTTTGAACAGTTACCCCACACTTGGCACTGTGCTAAGAGCTTTGCTTCTATTTATCTCACTCAATTCTTCCGCTGAGCCTATGATGAAGGTATTGTTATTAGTTATTTATTATGGAAGAGGAAAGTGAAGGCTGGAGAGGTGACACAGATTGCTTAGAATCACAGTTGGTGAGCGGCACCCTCAGGCCCATCTGTCTTGTATCACAGTCAACACGTAACTACCGTGCTCCATGGCTTTTGCAGCTGTTGGCTCCTTCCTCCATCATTTCAAATGCTTTTCATCCACTTCAGGTTTCCTTCACTGACGTAACTAATGTTACCGAGTACCTTCTACATATATTGGTGCTCTTGTATGGAACTTTCCTACACGGATTTCTACCTTCTTTAAACACTTTCAAGCCTTCAAGGTAGACAGTAAATTTTATTACAGGTTTGTATAGTTCTCTAAATGTTTTCAGTGACTTTATTTTGTTTTTCCCCCCAAAAGATTTTTCAGTCATTGCAGGGCCAGGATCAAGTCTTCAAGGCTCTGATGTCCCCACCAGCACCCAACGCGGTGTTGGGCTGAAGGCAGGAAGCCCCTGGCTCTTGGCCCCTGACATCAGTGAGGTGAGCCCCCCTCCAGTGGCTGCATTTTAAGGAAAAAGAAATGCATGTGTGGATCTGATAAGGTCTGGGTGATATCTGGAGAAGAAGATGCCCTATTAGTGAGGATCAGCTATGTTTACCTCTTAAATCTACAGAAGCAAGGCGAGATAACAGCCGGAGTCCGTGGACAGAAGTTCATGAAGATCATTGCTTGACAGGTCAGGGTAAAGGTCTCCTTCTTTCCAAATACGTGAAGGGGCAGGAAACGTGTGCACCAGGTGTTTCGTCATCATGGCTGCCTGGGAAAGATAATTCTGTCTACTCGAAAAGAACATCGTGCTCCACGCATCAGGTTGTTTTTCCAACAGCTATTTTCTGCCTATGAAAATGAGCATCGCTGGCTCCCCACTTCTTTTTGGAAATCCTTGGGCCAAACACAATAACAAAAGGTATCTTATATTTATACAAAGCTGTCCTCAGAAAAGCTCAAGGACCTGAACAAAGCTTGTTTTCATGTATAAGGGTTTTTATGTAATCCCCGAGGGGAAAGGAGCGGAGGGTGACAATTGAGTTAGGAATGTTGTCGTTCCCAGCTAACAAAACGGAAAAGTGAGGCCCCAGGGCGCAACACACTGACGGTCACGACCTGGACAGGAAGTCCATCTTCCCTACTTCCTGTCCAGGGCGCTGCACCCTGGGCAACACTGCCTTGTCAGAAATCCTAGAGGATTTGAAAACCTAGAGGAGAGGACCGGAGGGGAGAGACTGGGAGAGAAAGCCCAGCCACGTGGGACGGGACACAGCAGTCTCACTGTCTTTGGTGACGGGTCCTCACTGGTTAAGATTTTGCAACTGTGAAGTGAGAGTTCCTTTTGTCCTCTGTGGAACTGATCCTGGGGAGAATTAAAAAAAAAATCTACCCGAGATAGTACTTCAACAGAAAGAATTTAATCACCCTCTTTAGGAGTTACAGCTAAATCACAGGAGAGTTGAGAAGCCTGGATGGCTTAGAGAAGAGCTATCTGAGCAAAGGGCATACTGTAAATATTTATTCTGCACTTGGATACAACAGTAAGGCATAAGCCCGCATCATGTAACAGGGCAGATCAGAACCAGATAAAGGGCTCTATGAATGCTAGAGGGATCCAATGAAGGGCAGGTACTTTTGACTGTGGCTTTGAGTCGGGACTCCCTGGGGTCCAGAGGGCAGCTTTGCAGCTGAGGCTGGAAGGATCGGTGAGGACAGGATTAGGAGGTGTCTTCTACACCGCATGGAGGTAGTAGCTCTGCTTTAAAATCAGCTGGGGATCCTTAGAAAACACTCCACCTCTAAATAATCCGATAAATTGATGAGCGTAGCCCAGGTATTGGTATTGCTGACGAGTTCCTGGGTGGTTCTACAGAGCAACCAGGGTAGACAACCACAAAGAGTGTGGACTTTAGAATTAGACAGTCCTGTTGTAGCATGCTGTGCCCTCGGGCAAGGCCCATGGTGGGCAGTGTGAGTCTTCCACAGATTCACTGTTTCTTCCCACTTCTGCCCACTCCTGTGAAGAAACTCTTCCACGAGAGAATCCTTCCTCTTTGACAAGTTTTTCTTGACTGAGAAACCCGAAATTGGGAATTGGGAAACCTGGATTCCATCCCAGCTCTGCCAGCGAGGCACTATGCAGGCTTGCTGTGGCGCATAGGGAGATAAAGCAAAGACACTCAGGATTGTTTTTTGCCAGGCACTGCGCCAGGTATTCAACACATCCTGGAGCCTCCATTTCCCCAACTATTGATGTTCAAAAATCAGTATTTGCTGGTTGTAAAGTCTTCTTAATACGCTGTGACTAGAATTTCTTTTAATAGAAAATATAATAGAAAAATGTAGTGTACTGCATGGAAGAAGTGCAAGGATTACGATGTAAAATTTTGTTTCAGTTACAGATAGATGTGCGTATGGAGTCATGATGTAAAATGTGTTTCATTTTGTGAGTTGCAAGTTAAAACGTTTGGGAGAGCTCATTTCGATAGGATATATCCTAAAACCGCAACAATACAGAGAAGATACTGTGGCTTCCGTGCAAAGAATCACAGCTGTCCTGCTTTATCTTCACAAACTTGTGAAGCATCCTATCTTTTTTTTTTTTTATGTTACGTATTTTTTTTAACCACAATAAGGCAAAAAAATTGAGAAACATGGGATTATATGCTTTCTAGGACCCCCTTCCTTCTACTCTATAGCCCAGGGCTATCCAGTCTATATGAACTTACCTTTCTGTGACCTCCTTTTTGTTAATTTTATGTAATTCTGACTAATCATTTATGTTTTCAAGTGGGAGACAGGACGCTGTACTGGTTAAAAGCACCCTTTTGAATTAGCTAAGTCAATGCTTGATTGAATTTCTTCATTTATTAATTAATGACCCAGAAAATGTATATAACCTCCGTCAGCCTTAGGTTTCTTGCATGAGATGATAACACCCAGGACACGTGATGGCTGTAAGATTAAATGAAATGCTGTAGGAAAAACTCTTAGCACAAATCACCTTGCTCATAGCAGTGCTCGGTGTGTGGTAGCAATTATTACCTGACTTCCCACCCGAACCAGATTTTAAGGTACAATATGTAATTTAGTGCCTGGCATATATGAAGTCATAAATTGTACAAAAGAATTCCAGCCTGAAGCAGACCCTAATGTTGAAGAACAGCTGTTCTCTTTTGGCAGGCTCTGTCGACATACAGGTCTTGGAAGGAGAGTCAGGTCCTCTACCTACACATCCCCTCCAGGCTTTTCCTCTAGCATGGCCAGTGAGACCTGGGAAGGCAAAGGCAGAAGGAGGTGGATCCTAGCTACAGTTTGCTCCAAGGATCAAAACGACTGTATTTCAGTGCTATCAAATTCAACAGACAGGTGGATACTGGGGATCAGCTGTGTCACAAACTGGGCATCTGCCTGAAAAGGTTTCAGAAAGAAGCACAAAGAAAGAAATGAGAAAGATCTGGTGGCCAGAACATTGAGAAACTGGGTGTGAGATTCAGACATTAGACCAGAAATAAATGGCTGTCATCCAACTGTAAACAAATAAGCAACTCAGTAGGTCCTAATTGCCTCAGAAATAGGCTGGGCACCAAGGCATCACCTTATAAATGATTCATTTCAGGAAATACCCACTAATCAATTACTAGGGCTTCTGTGTAATAGTTTCTCCAGATTTATAGGTGGCGAACGTGTGAATTGGATCATTGATTCTAGAATGAGATAAGCAGCAATACTGGTAACCTAATCTACTTAATCCAGCTAGCCACAGAGACATTAGCTGCCCTTAGTGGAAGCCAGCCAATTACTGAAGAGTGGAAAGAAATCCATTCATCAAGGCAGAGCCTCACCAGCCCAGTCTCCCTAGGGCATTCAGTTATGCTGAGAAGATGTTGATGGAGAAGAGGATAATGACCCATAAATAGATATAGGGGAAAGGGAGGAGGGGTGATGGGGAAGAGAGAGGAAGCCTCATAAAGTTGCACAGGAAAAAAATGGGCCTTAAAATGATAAAAATGATTTAAAAACAAAAGAAACATACCAACAGTATTACAAAGAGGATTGTTGAAAATTGCATTAGCTGCAAGTCTACATGTATATTTCTAAAAGATAACTTGATTTGAAATTATATAGTAAAAAACAAAATGTATGTGAATAGTGTTGCCCCACCTAGAACTATGTTGCTAACACAATGGTTTTTCAGGAAAGAAAAGGCAAGGATGCCTGGAAATAGCTGCATCTACTCAGCCCCCATCCCAAGCAATCAAATGAAGTCCAGGAAATTCCATATATAACTAAAAGAATAGACATCCTGGAGCATTTTTGCCACAGTTAAGATTAGCGGAAACAGACCCCCATCACAGCTTAACAAAGAAGAAATAAAGGTGAACTAACTGTGGTCTGGTCCCGCTGCCTCCCTCCTGAAAAGGTGGTCGCCAAGCAGGCAGGACGGACGGATGCGACTAGGACACTGGCAGTTGCCTTGGCTGCTCTGACAGTCTTTCGTTGTGAGCCCACCCCCACTCAACAGCAACACAGGGGAACCTACTTCTCCAAGGAAATAATGAAAACAAAAGTATCCTCCAGATTCATCCTCACAATCCTTAAAAGGGGTTGTTAAATAGCAATGGTTTATGATTAGCCCTTTCGGGATCTTGTTTGAGAAATCCTTGCCTCTCCAGAGGTCATAAAGATATTCTCGTTTTTTTTTTTTTCTGAAAGATTTAAAGTTATCCCTTTTATAATAAATTCTTCCTTCTCTATGAAATTAAAAGACACAAAAAGCACAAACCAAAAGGAAGAGATTAATCAATTTCACATCATTAAAATAAAATATTCTGTTTACCAAAAATATCACGAGGAGTGTGAAATGATCAGCCACAAAGTGGAAGAAAAACCTTTACAGTATGTCCAACTGACAAAGAAAGGACTAGGACATGGAATATATAAAGAATGCCTATAACCTGTTGAAAGCTGTGCCCAAAACATGATTAGGTAATCCACGAAAGAAATATAAGTGACTATTCAGCATGTTTAAAGTCCCTCAACTTCATTAGTAATCAGAGAAATGCAAATTTGCAAATTAGAATTATAATGAGATTTCATTTTATACCCACTAGATGTACAAAAAATTTATGAAGTCTGGCAATACTAAGTATTAATGAGGATGTGGAAAACCAGAATCTTATATACTACTGTTGGGACTGTAAATTAGTACTTTTTTTTTGGAAAACAACTCGGCATTATCAATCACAAGTAGAGATGACATTCCTATGACCCAGAAATTCCACTCCTAGGTATGTACCCTAGAGAAACTCTTGCACATGTGCACCAGGAGATATGTATACAACTGTTACAGAAGTGTATTAGCTACAGAAATTAGCCGGGCATCATGGTCATGGTATGTGCCTGTACTCTCAGCCACTTAGGAGGCTGAGGCAGGAGAAGTGCTTGAACCTCAGAGGTTGCAGTGAGCCAAGATTTCGCCACTACACTCCAGCCTGGGCAACAGAGTAAGACTCCATCTCAAAAAAAAAAAAAAGTGTATTGACAAACACACAAGCAAAGCTAAACAAATACTGTCAAGGAATACTTACATTGTAGTCAACTGTTTTAAAAAAGCAAGGATATAATAAACACAAAATTCAGGATAGCAGTTATGTCTGAGGGGTGGAGGATGGGAGCTGGATTAGCTTCAGTTGTGTGGTTAAGTTGGGGCTACTTTAGTCGGCTGACGGGTCAGAGTGAGTTCATATTTTTGCACATATTCTGCTGTAGACACAGACTGTTTCATAATAAATTATTCTCGAACTCCTGGCCTCAAGCAATCCTTCTGCCTTATCCTTTCAAAGGACTGGGAGTACAGGCGTGAGCCACTGAGCCCAGCGAACACTTTGATTTTTAAATTTTTAGTAAAAGACCCAGTGCTTGCAGTCTTGGCATCTTTAGACTATATAATGCTAGCACCACTCATATAGCTGCAAACCCCTTTTAAGATGGCTATTTCTATCTTTTGTATCTTTGGGTTTTACCCACCCTCCCAAAAGGATTATATAATTTATCAGATGGCAGGACTTTGAAGGCAGGAACTCTGTTTTATTCATCTCTGTATGCCTAAGACTTGGGAAAAGATGTGCCTTATAGGTTTTTAAAAATCTTTTAATTTTGAAATAATTATAAGTTCACAGAAAGTTGTAAAAATAATACAAAGAGTTTCCATTTACATTTCACTCAGTTCCTCTCAAAGATTGTAGCTTATATAACTATAAATCAATATTAAAACCAGGAATCTGGCATTGGTAGAATACCTGTGCATAGTTCGTACTGTTTTATCATGTACGTAGATTCACGTAATCATCACTGAAGTCAAAACACAGAACTGTTCCATCACCACAGATATCTCCCTTAAGCAACCCCTTCGTAATCATGCCCAGCCCCCTCCCTCGTCATCCCTAGCCCCTGGCAGCCACTACTCTGCTTTATACTTTCATAATTTTGTCATTTTGACAATATCATGCAAATGGAATCATATGGTATATGAGTTTTTAATTTTTTTGATACAGGGTCTCATTCTGTCACCCAGGCTGGAGTGCATAATCATGGTTCACTGTAGCCTTGACCTCCTGGGCTCAAGTGATCCTGCCACTTCAGCCTCTAGCTCGAACTATGCATCCACATGCCACCACACCCAGCTATTTAATTTTTTTTTTTTTTAATTTGTACAGATGAGATCTTACTATGTTGCTCAGGCTATTCTTGAACCCCTGGCCTGAAGTGATCCTCCCATCCAGCCTCCCAAAGCATTGGGATTACAGGTGTGAGGCACTGCGTCTGGCAGGTGTATAACTTTTTGAGGTTGGCTTTTTTCACTGACAGAAATGACCTTGAGCATTGAGTTGGGTCCTTTTTTTTAAACTATTCTGCCAACCTCTGCCGTTTCATTGGTGCATTCAGATCATTTACACTAATGTAATTGATATGTTAGGGCTTAAGTATGACATTTTATGTTTTCAGTTTATTTTCTCTTTGTTCTTCAGATTGGGTAATTTCTTTAGTAGAGACGGGGTTTTGCCATGTTGGCCTGGCAGCTCTCGAACTTCTGACCTCAGGTGATCCAACTGCCGCCTCTCAAAGTGCTGGGATTGCAAGTGTGAGCCACTTTGACCAGCCAGTAAACATTTTAAATAATGGATACTCAACCTGTATCTGTTCTCTGAGTGTTTGGTAAAACTCAGTGGTAAAATGTTCAAGGCTTAGTTTCACTTTGCAAAAATATTTAAAATTATTGATTTTATTTCTTTAATAAATGTAGGATTATTCAGATTTTCTGTCTTCCTGAATTAGTTTTCTTATTTTTTTCCCTGAAATGTATTTATATATCTTAGTTTTCAAATTTACTTGTTATTAATGTTTACTTGTTATCCTGTCACTCTTCTGCAATGGTAATTACTTTCGATTAATTATTTCAAATACTGTTTATTCCTTTTCATCATAATATCTTCAGAGGTTTGTTAATTTATTAGTTTTTTCAAAGAACCCACATTAGCTTTGATGATATTCTCCCCTCAACCTGTTTATCATTTCATTAGCTTTAGCTTTTATATATACTACTTTTTCTACTTTAGCTTTCATATTTATTATTTTTCTACTTTATATATATTCTGCCACTAACTTCTTAAGTTATATATTTGGCTTGCTAACTTGTTAGTCTTTCTTTTTAAGAAAAGCATTTTCCCCTAAGTATTGCTTTTGCTGTATCACATATGTTTTTATTCTCTTTTCATGTTAAAATTTAAAAAAATTGTTAAATGATTTATTCTTTGACTGGAGTTATTCAGAGGCATGTACTTAAATTTTTTTAAAAAGAGTTTGGTTGTTTCATTATTGGTTTCTGGTATAATTGCATTTTAGTCAGATAACTTTTGTGTAAATTCTGATTTCTTGAAATTCTTTGAGATTTATTTAATGGCCTTACACATACTCAATTTTCATGTGTGTTCTGTGTAAGTTTGAAAAAAATGCCAATTTACCAAATTTTATATACATTCTTTCATATATGGTCATTATATCAAACGTGTTAATTAATTATATTAATCAAGTTAATATTCTTATTGGTTCCTTTGCATACTTGATCCCTCAGTTACTAAGGGAGACATACTAAAATCTCTTACTGCAATGGTGGATTTATCAATTTTATACGTGTTACACCTTGTTGGCAACTTTAACTTTTAAAAAACTATGTAGCGATATATTGCCTTAAACAGTGTTTTAAGTTGATTTTGTTTGATATCAATTTAGATTTTATTTAGTATTTGCATGATAATATTCATCCTTTTAGTCATAATCTATTTATGTCCCTAGTTTTTACTTGGCTGTTTTGTAAGTAACATACAGGTAAATGTTTTATTAAATAGAGTCTGACAGTCTTTGGCTTTTAACTGGTATGTTTATGCATTTACATTTATTGTGATTACAGCTATATTTAGATTTATTTTACCTTTTATGTTGTTTTCTATTTGTCTTTATTCCATTTGTATTTTGTATGTCTTTTCCTCTTTTTAAATACTTTCTTTTGAATTGAGTTTGTTTTCTCATTTCATTTTTTTCCTTCAATTAATTGCAAATGATATCTTTATTTTTATTGTTTAAACGTTTCCCTAGAAATTTAGAATGTATTTTAATTTAGCAAAGGCTAAAGTTTATTCATTCACTTATTCTTTTCCCAAATAATGTAAACAACTTAAGACACCCTTAATTCTGTTCACTCCATCCCAACTTATGAGTAATTGCTATTTTATCCAGTATTTTAGTTCTTGTAGTCTTTAAGCCCAGAAATTATGAAGTTCTTTGGATTAATCCACTCATTTAATATTTTGTTTGCTCACCATTTCTACTTACATCTCACACTTCCCTGGGGGCTCATTTTCCTTCTTTCTGGAGTAAATCTTTTAGACTTTCCTTTAAAAAGAGTCTCTCAATTTGTATTTTCTGAAAAATTCTTTTTTTTTTTTTAGAAAAAGAGAGAAAAGGAGAAAGAAAGAGCAAAAGAAAGAAAAAAAAGAATGAAAGAGAGAAAGAAAGAGGAAGAGAAAGAGGGAGAGAGAATGGGATTCTTGTTTTATTGCCCAGGCTAAATGCAGTCTAAAAATGGGTATTAAAAACCTCTTTTATGCCAATAATTGTGCTTCACAGTGGAGAAAGGAAGGAATATAGGATGAAAATAACAAATAAGCAGCCAACCAATATTTTATTTAAACTTGCGAAATACTATGCAATTGCTGAGGAGTGATTTACTTCCAATTACGTGGTCACTTTTAAAATAGGTATAATGTGATATTGAGAAAAATGTATGTTTTGTGGATTTGGGGAGGAGAGTTCTGTAAATATTTGTTAAGTTTACTTGTTCCAGGTCTGAGTTCAAGTCCTGGATATCCTTGTTAATTTTCTATCTCTTTGATCTGTCTAATATTGACAGTGTAATGTTCAAGTCTCCACTATTATTGTGTGGGAGTCTAAGTCTCTTTGTAAGTCATTAAGAACTTGCCCTATGTATCTGGGTGCTCCTGTAATGGGTGGGTATATATTTAGGATTGTTAGCTCTTCTTGTTGCATTGATCCTTTCACCACCATGTAATGTCCCTCTTTGTTTCTTATGTTCTTTGTTGTTTTAAAGTCTGTTTTATCAGAGACGAAAATTGCAGCGTCTGGTAATGCTAGCTGGCTGTTTTGCCCATTAATTGATGTAGATTCTTCATTATGGTGATGCTCTTTATCTTTTGGTATGTTTTTGGAATGGCTGATATTGGTTGTTCCCGTCCATGTGTAGTGCTTCTTTCAGAAGCTCTTGTAAAGCAGGCCTGGTGGTGATGTAATCTCTGAGTACTTGTTTGTTCACAAAAAATTTTATTTTTCCTTCACTTTTGAAGCTTAGTTTGGCCAGATATGAAATTCTAGGTTGAAAGTTATTTTCTTTAAGGATGTTGAATGTTGGCCCCCACTCTCTTCTGGCTTGTAGGGTTTCTGCTGAGAGATCTGCTGTGAGTCTGATGGGCTTCCCTTTGTGGGTAACCCGACCCTTCTCTCTGGCTGCCCTTAGCATTTTCTCCTTCATTTCAATCCTGGTGAATCTGACGATTATGTGTCTTGGGGTTGCTCTTCTTGAGG
>PVKP010034607.1:0-24068 GCA_004027715.1 Plecturocebus donacophilus
AAAGAAAAGAAAGAGAGAGAAAGAAAGAAGGAAAGAAGTAAAACTTTTTAATACAGACATGACTGTTTATATAGAAAATTCTAAGGAAGCTATTAAAAAAAGTACTAAAACTAAATAGCTGAGCAAAGTCACAGGATAGAAGGACAATAGAAAAACTCAATTATACTTCCATACATAACACAAACTAACAATTTTAAACAGGAAGAGAAAAGTATTTAAAATAACCTAAAAGCCGGGTGTGGTGGCACACATATATAGTCCCAGCTACTCAGGGAGCTGAGGTGAGAGGATCTCTTAAACCAAGGAGTTAAAAGCCAGCCTGACAAACACAGCAAGACCCTCTCTTAAACAGCATAATGAAATATTTAGGAATAAACATAATAAAGTATGTATATGAGCGACATGAGTAAAACATGAGAGAACTCAAAGACCCAAATAAGATAAAGAAAGATATATTGTGTTCATTCATTAGAAGTCTCAATATTAAGATGTCAATTCTTTTCCAAGTTGAACTGCAACAAATTCAATACAATCCCAGTCAAACTCCAAGTAGGCTTCTTTTTAGCAGAAATTGATAAACTGATTCTAAAATGTATGAAGTACATACATTTCTAGTTTTACAATTTATTTTCAGAGAAAATCCTGAAACAAACAAAAAGAGTAAAATAAGTCTCCAAGGGAAAAACTGATAGAACAGTAGAAAGAAAACCACAACTACATGGTGCTAAGAAAGTTGAGGAATTAATTGGATAAAAAGAATTTATTTAGTGACACGCTGAAGTTGCTACTCTCACACCATTCTCTCCAGGGCCATGGTTCTCAATGAAGGGTAATTTTTGCCCCCTTGAGGACACGGCAATGTCTGCAGATATTTTTGGTTGACCCAGTTGGGGAAGTGCTGCTGGTGTCTAGCAAGGAGAGGCT
This sequence comes from Plecturocebus donacophilus, assembly GCA_004027715.1. NCBI lineage: Eukaryota > Metazoa > Chordata > Mammalia > Primates > Pitheciidae > Plecturocebus > Plecturocebus donacophilus. Next base: position 925 of record PVKP010034607.1, read on the forward strand.
AGGTATGCTGTAAAACATACATGAATCCTTCACTCTAACAACAAAAAAATCTGGCCCAAATGTCAATATTGAATGCTCCAACTGAAAAACCTTGTGCTAGAGCCTAATTCACTCATCTACACTGTGAGATGAGTTTTCTATAACAATAGTTGTCTCTGTTTACCTTTTCGGTTATTTTTCTTCAAAGGTTTTTTTTTTTTTAATTTTTAGAGACAGGGTCTCACAATATTACCCGGGATGGTCACAGAATCCTGAGCTGATGCAATCCTCCCACCTCAGCCTCCTAAAGTGCTGAGATTACAGGTATCAAACAGTATACCTGGCCATCAATTAATTCTTAACTCTGGGTTTCAACTGCTGCTCAGGCTTTCATTTTTGCTAGAATGGTAGAGGACTTCTCAAAACCCAAGCCAGCAAATAGTCTGACTCATTAAATCCCTTGAAAAACCAGACTAATTCTGGGTTTCCTCTGGATATTCAGTGACCTCTGGATATTCAGTAACCTTAGATAGTTTGCGAAGGAATTACTTTTTGAAAGACCCAGATTGTAAGAAAAAAGAAAAAAAAAATCTGTCTCACTAGGATCCACAGAAGCAGAAATATACCTACTGGGGCTGTATTATGTTTCTAACTATAAATAGGAACTTTCTAGGTATGCTCTATCATGCCCTTTTCCAATGAAGTTTTATTTAAAAAAATTTTTTTTTCATGTTCCTTCAGCCAAGGAATAATAAGAAAGTTCAGAAAGTTTTTTCCAGAATAAAGGAGGAGTTGGGGAACCCTCTGAAGTGCAAAATCCAAGCAAGAATCAGCATACAGAACAGCATAGAGCTGAGAATCAGTAAATGTCTGAGCCTGGGAACTGACAGTTGTGTTAATAAGAAAGGCAAATTAAAGAAATGTTTTGAAAAGAGAATAATATGGTGACACATTGGCCAGGAAGGAGGATGATTCAATTAAAGTTTTTAGTAAGTATCTTATAATACTACAAAACAGCTTCATTCTTCCTGCTATAACCCAGGTAAATTTTTTTTCTTTTTTAAGAGACAGGGTCTTGCTATGTTGCCCAGGCTGCTGTCCAACTCCTGGCCTCAAGTGATCTTTCTATCTTGGCCTCATAAATGGATTCTTGTAATTACCTTTCTATCCTTAATTTCATCCTTCTCCATGCTGCTAGAGTAAAATATGTTTTACACACAACACTCCTGCCTAAAACTATTTTATTATATGTCATTATCTTATGAAACTAAGCTAAACATGATCAGGACACTGCCTTCCTACTTCTTCTACCCTATTCCCTACTTTTTATGTTTCAAGAATACACAGGCCCCACTGGATCTATTCCTAGGTATTGTGCCTGTGAGCCATTTGTTCTGCACTAGGAACATCATGTTTTAGGACCAGCACAGTTATATCATTCCCAGAAGGCTGTTCATTATGTCTTACCCACCTAGCCTATTTGCAAAGCAACTCCTCTGTACAGCTCTTGTGCTCTGAACATACCACTAATCATAAAGTGGGGAACTGTGCATTCAAGTTTTGTGTTTTATCTGTCTCTGTCACCTAGTAGACCATGAATTCCTTAAAGGTACAGATTATGTCCTACAGATCTCAACCTGCAGTGTCTGTCATAGTGTCTGAAACACAATACCTAATAAAGTTTACTGAACTCAAACCACAGGCAACTGAACTAAACCAAGAAAGGAATATGACTTTGCTATGGCTCTCAAATGTAAAGTATTTTTTATTTAACAACAACAACAAAAAAGCTTTTCCTAAAGCAGGCTCATCCAACTCGCAGCCTGCAGTCCACAGCCCGCATGTAGCCCAGGACGGTGTTGAATGTGGCCCATAGAAATTCATAAACTTTCTTAAAACACTATGAAATTTGGGAGGGGATGTTTTTTAAGAGCTCACCAGCTGTTGTTAGTGTTAGTGTATTATATGTGTGGCCAAAGACAATTCTTCCAATGTTGCCCAGGGAAGTCAAAAGATTGGATATCTCTGACCTTAAGAGAAGGCTTTCAATGGAAGATTTACTACTCATCTAAGTATAGTTTGAAAGTACATAGAATGAAGTATTTCCTGGGTTTCACATTAAGAAAAAATATGTAAAGTGCATGCACACTGTGAGGAAATCTTTCATGCTGCTTATCTTCTAGTGCTGTATTTCCTTTAATTTAGCTGGCATAAAAAATGAGAGAAACTCTTATGGTGATATATAAATGTTCCTTACAAGTTTTATTTGCAGGTATAGCCTTTATGTCTATTAATTAACTCAGGGAAAATAAACAGCATGAGAAAGCAAAGCATACATGACAAACACTGGAATTAACAAGAGAGAATCACTGAGCTCCCAAATTCAAGTCTTGCCACTTCCAAGCCCAGAAATAATTATAAATGAACAGGGAGAATACTGCAATCAGTTGCGGACTTAAAAGAAATTGTGTAGGCCGAGCATGGTGGCTCACACCTGTAATCCCAGCACTTTGGGATGCCAAGGTGGGCAGATCAGGAGGTCAAGAGATCTAGACCACACTGGCCAACATGGCGAAACCCTGTCTCTACTAAAAATACAAAAATTAGCCAGGGATGGTGGCGCACGCCTGTACTCCTAGCTATTTGGGAGGCTGAGGCAGGAGAATCACTTGAACCTAGGAGGCAGAGGTTGCAGCTGAGATCGCACCACTGCACTCCAGCCTGGCGACACAGCAAGACTCTGTCTCAAAAAAAAGAAAGAAAGAAAGAAAGAAAAAGAAAGAAAGAAAGAAAGAAAGAAAGAAAGAAAGAAAGAAAGAAAGAAAGAAAGAAAGAAAGAAAGAAAGAAAGAAAGAAAGAAAGAAAGAAAGAAAAAAAAATTGTGTATCGAGCACAGTGGCTGATGTGTATAATCCAAGCACTCTGCAAGACTGAGGCAGGAGGATCACTAGAGACCAGGAGTACAAGACCAGCCTGGAGATCATAGCAAAATCTTGTCTCTATATTAAATAATTATATGCATACACATAGATATGCATATTCATATAAATTAATTTGAAAAAAAAAATTTAATCACCTCAATCATTGTGGAATAGAATGGCTCCATTACCTCGCTTTCATTCTGGTGCTCTGATTCTATCAACAGAATTTCAAACTTCCATAAAGACTGTTAGGGCCTTTTGTAGCTTATTCTTTTTTGTTGTGCTATTTTAGTTTGTTTTCACCTCAAACTTTAATTATACTTTATATGCCTACTCATTCTCATGACAAATTTTCAAGTAGAAATTCCCCACACCTTTTTACAACTGAAGTCTTATTCAAACAAGCCATCATCATCTTGATCTCACACAGTATTTTTAAAAAGTTAATGTAAAACCTTACATTACATTATCCTTCATTTCTACCAATTAAAGATCTTTCTTTTCCAAACTGCATTCCTTCATCTATTGCATACATTCTACTTTGGCTATTTTCAAAATTGAAGTGTTGCCTCCAATATTTGCAATATGATAACAAGGAGAAGAACATGACCAGATATTAACCTTCAGCATTTACCCAAAAACTGTGCTTTGATAAAAGACTTTATGAAACAATGTGTTTTAAAAATCAAAGGCGGTGGTCTCAAGAATATGAGAAGTATTTGGAACGTGCCTGTGTGGTGTATTTGTTTAATAAATGGTATGCCAGCCTGAGCAACATGAGCAGACGAAACCCTATCTCTATTTAAAAATACAAAAAAAACTAGCTGGGCATGGTGGTGCACTTCAAAGGCAGAGCTGGGAGGATTGCCTGAGTTCAAGAAACTGAGGTTGCAGTGGGCCAAGACTGTGTCACAGCACATAGTATGAACGGAGTAAAACCCTGTCACAAAAAAAAAAGAAAAAAAAAAGGTACGATGCTCTTTTGAAAACAGCAAACCCCAATGAATCTAGCAGATTTATCAATTTATTAGAAAGAAAGTGACTTTTATTATAAATCCATTTTAAAACACTCATCTGACTTCATTTTTTTTGGAGACGGAGTCTCAGTCTGTTGCCAGGCTGGAGTGCAGTGGTGCGATCTCGGCTCACTGCAACTGCCACCTCCCGGGTTCAAGCGATTCTCCTGCCTCAGCCTCCCAAGTAGCTGGGACTATAGATGCACGCCACCATGCTAAGCTGATTTTTGTATTTTTAGTAGAGACTGGATTTCACCATGTTGGTCAGGATGGTCTTGATCTCTTGACCTTGTGATCTGCCCACCTCAGCCTCCCAAAGTTCTGGGATTACAGGCGTGAACCACCATGCCTGGCTGACTTTGTATTCTTAAGCTATTAAGTATCTCTAAATAAACTATACAAATGGAAGATGTTAGTGGAAAGCATTGATGTGGAGAAGTCTTTTATTTCTCTTTGTGTAACTGTAAACAATTCCTGCTTACTGAATTGCAATTTTAAAAGAAAATTCAAACACTGCACAGATTCCACCTGCAGGAGAGAAAATGCACTATTGTGTAATACTGTGGTTTTCTTGGATGTCTTTAGTGTAAATAGCAGCTCAGTCATTCTTACCTCACTGTTATTTACTATTCACTAACCTTAAAAATTTGAAAAAGGAGAAAAGTTTGAGCATCAATGTGCAACAAGAAAAAGAAAAACTGTTGTTCCAGTCATTATTATACAACTTACTTTCTCTCCAGAGCTCAAAGATTTCAAAATAGCAATACAAAAGCATGTTACAGTCACTCACAAATACTGAAAACACTATTCATTTTAATTAATATTAAAATCTAGCAGATATGGCTATACAAAATAGTCCTGAAAGTAAAAGTGAGTTAGTCAGCACCATAGGAAAGATATTTAAATAAATAAGTAAAAAGTGAATGAGCAAAGCTCTCTGCATATCACTGATACTGAATGGCCATATGAGAATAAATTAAAAGATGGAAAAAAAAAAAACCCACATAACAAGGATTTGTTTTGACTGTCATCACAACAGAGAAAGATGGGGTTGGGGAAAGAAGCAGAAAACAGCAAGAAAAAGTAAAAGAGAAATATAAAAAAGGAACGGAAATAGTCTGATGCACCACTGATACATCTACAGTAATTACAACTATCAGAACAACTTGAAAAACCAAATCAAAGCAGTACAGCAACCAAAATGCCACCAAGCCTACTCTGTGGTCTGGGAACCCAAAGGGCACCAGTCTCTTTTAGGAGAACTGTGATGTCAAACAATTTCCTTGATAATACTAAGACATTACTGCCTTTTTCATTACGCTGACATTTTCATTTATGATGCAAAAGGAGTGTCGGAATCTTAGGACAAATCCAGGCAATGACACCAATTGTCTTAGTACTCACTTTATTCCTAACTGTCACACACACAAAATAAGTCAGCTTCACTTAAACACCCTCAATGAATCTATAAAAATTATCAATTTAATAATCTAAAAACCTAACTACATGTTTTTAAAATCCCATACTATCAAATGGGAGACATAAAAAAGGATTTAACTATCAATTATCAAAGCATGATGGCTGTCTAAAGGAAAACACATGTGTGATTGAGTTTTCAACTCCAGTAGACACTTTTTTAAACAGAGTACCATAGGTGAATTTAAAATGCTAGTCACAGGCCAGGCACAGTGGTTCATGCCTATAGTTCTAGAACTTTGGGAGGCCAAGGTGGAAGGACTGCTTGAGTCCAGGGGTTTGAGACAGGCCTGGACAACATGGTGAAACCCTATTGCTACAAAAAAATACAAAAATTAGCCAGGTATGGTGGCACATGCCTGTAGTCCCAACTATTTGGGACTGAAGGTGGGAGGATGGCCTGAGGATGGGAGGTAGAGGCTGCACTGAGCCGTGGTAAGGCCACTGCACTCCAGCCTGGGTGACAGAGTGAGACCCTGCCTCCAAACAAAATAAAATGCTAATCATAGAATCTTAGCACACATCCCACATGCAGATAACAGGTCTCTGCCATTAATCTGCTTACCTCCAAAAGTAGAAGGGTCTCCTGTTCAGTCCATTCTCTTCCAGCACTAGCACCTTTACTCTAAGGAAACAAAATCAGAATTTATTTGCTCATTTTTAAATGCTGAATACAGAGCTCAGCAGAATTCCTTTCTAAGCTCAGGAGACTGTTTTTTTGCAAATCATCAATGGGAGTCTCTGACTTGCAGAAACTAAACACTTAAGGAGCCTAAACTTCGAAAAGAAATGCTGGCTTATTTCAAAGACTGACTGGGCATGGTAGGCCATGCCTGTAATCCCATCACTTTGAAAGACCCAGACAGGTGGATCACTTGAGGTCAGGAGTTCTAGACTAGCCTGGCCAACATGAAGAAATCCCGTCTCTACTAAAAATATAAAAATTAGCCAGGTGTGGTGGCTCATGACTGTAGTCCCAGCTACTGAGGAGGCTGAGGCAGGAGAATCATTTGAATCCAGGAGGCAGAGGTTGTAGTGAGCCAAGATGGCACCACTGCACTCCAGCCTGGGCAACAGAGCGAGACTTCATCTGAAAAAACACGAAACACAAAAAAGACTTCCTGCTGTCAAACAAGGACCCATAACTATGTGGATATGTTATTTCTATTATTTTGAGACTTAACAGTATCTTTTGCAAGCTAAAAAGGCGTATTATTTTACTGCATACCATAAATCAGCTGTAATATCACAAACATAATACAAATCTTGGCAGAGAGTATTTGAACAGAGTACCTGAGCATAGTACTTCTCCCAAGATTCCAGACTCCGAGGTACTACAGACATAAAACACTGACAGGTTCTTGATTCCAACTGCAATACGTCCATATTATCTGATTTTAAAACATCTCTCAATTATAAAACAATCTCCAAGTGATTCCCTAAACTCAAAATCACCTTTCCCATGTGAGTCCCTTATAGTTCATGATTCATGTCACCATGTGAGTATAAGAGAAGTGAGACTGGCTTGTGTAAAAAGTACAATTTATCGATTAATTCATACTTCTTGATCTGCAGACCCTGCTGTATTCACTCATCTTAAGGGGAGCTGACTGGTAGTATAGCTGATATTACCATGCAGCTAGAAACATTACCAATTGAAAATATATGTTCTAACATATTTCCCTTTCTCAAAATTCTATTTTGAGAGATTACAATTTAATAAATCAAACTTTCTACAATCCATGATTTCCCTATATATTATCAATAAAGTTTCTCCATTTAGATAATTAAAACACTCTGCTACACATTTGATGAAAAAATCAGATTCTGTATGAAGGAAAAAAGAAAAAATTAAAAAACAACAACAAAATTAAACTGATTTGCTATATCTCTTGGGCATTCGATTAATAGCATTCTAAAATATCTGTTTACTTGCAAAAAAAACAAAAATAAAAACAAAAACAAATAATGCATCAAAAATACGTAGTCTTTTAACTAGAGAATAAAAACAGTTGACCTACGCACTGCAGAATTAAGAACTAAACTACAGTATGGCTTTGTGAGAAAGAAAAGGTGCCTGCATCTGTAACTCAGAATGTATTGCTCATTCCCCAAGGATTACTTTAAGATAACCAAAGATTCTTTTAAAAAACCAAAATCAGAGGTAATCACCAATCAGATTTGGAGTCCCAAGAACAAAATTCATTAACATTTAATTTAAATTCTGAAGAAACCAAACCTGAACAAATATAAAGAAGATCACTACAACTTAGACAAAGACATTTATTTATAGAGTAGGTCCTCAACAACCATTTCTCCACTCCTCAGCCACAATGAGTAGAAAGAATTTTCTTTGCCCCTACAGACTTAAGTCAGTATTTCTTCATTTTTTTTTTTGACATAGACTTGCTCTTGTTGCATAGGCTAGAGTGCAGGGGCATGATCTCAGCTCACTGCAACCTCTGCATCCTGGGTTCAAGCAATTCTCAAGCTTCAGCCTCCTGAGTAGCTGGAATTACAGGTGCCTGCCACCACACCTGGCTAGTTTTTGTATTTTTTTTTTTTTTAGTAGAGACGGGGTTTCAGCATGGTGGCCAGGCTGGTCTTGAACTCCTGGACTCAGGTGATCTGCCCATCCTGGCCTCCCAAAATGCTACGATTACAGGCATGGGCCACCATGCCCAGCCTGTTTCTTCTCCTGATAACAACTGGCTTTACAAAGAGCATGCATAAGCCTCATCAAAACCCACAAAATGATTGCTAAAGTTTCCATATGATTTAAAAATATTTTTCTATTGTATTAGGCTGGGCATGGTGGCTCATGCCTGTAATCTTAGCACTCTGGAAGGTTGAGGGAGATAGATCACTGGAGCTCAGGAGTTCAAAATCAACCAGGGCAACACAGTGAGATGTACTCTCTTAAAAAAAAGAAAAAGAAACACTGGAATGATAAGCATAGAAAAAGTAAAAAACAAACAAAACAAAAAGGCCCAGTGCAATGGCTCAGACCTGTAATCCAAGCACTTTGGGAGGCCAAGGTGGGTAGATAACCTGAGATCAGGGGTTTGAGACCAGCCTAGTCAACATAGAGAAACCCTATCTCTACTAAAGATACAAAAATTATCCAGGAGTGGTGGTGCACCACTATAATCCCAGCTATTTAGAAGGCTGAGACAGGAAAATCTCTTCCAACTGTGGAGGTGGAGATTGCAGTAAGCCAAAATTGCCCCACTTTACTCCAGCCTGGATGAAAGAACGAAAGTATCTCAAAAAAAAAAAATTTTTTTTGTATTTCTGGAGGCCTGATACATATACAAAACACACAAACTAGGACACAACTTGATACAATTTTGCTTATACAACAACAACAATACTTAAATAAAAACGCAAAAGGCTCTCTCCTTTAACGCTCAAATTGACAGCCATCCACAAAAGCATATACTAGTCTGACTTCCATAACCATAGGTTAGTTTTTCTCGGATCTGAATTTTATATTAACAAAAACACCCTTTTGTGGCTGCTATATAATTACTTGGCTTGTAGTCACCTCAATCCAATCTCTGACCCCAAAGTCACATTCCCTTGTCCTTTTCTGTTAAATTGCTCTCTTTCCCTCTCTTATAAGGACAGTAGTTATGACATTCAAGGTATGCAGGGATAATACAGGATCATCCCCTCGTCTTTAAGATTTTTAGCTTAGGCTGGGCGTGGTGGCTCATGCGTGTTAATCACAGCACTTTGGGAGGTTCAGGTAGGCAGATCACTTGAGGACAGGAGTTAGAGACCAGCCTGGCCAAACTGGCAAAACTCCATATCTACTAAAAACACAAAAATTAGCCAGGTATGGTGGTGTGTGCCTGTTGTCTCATCTACTTGGGAGGCTGAGGCATGAGAATTGCTTGAACCCAGATGACAGAGGTTGCAGTGAGCCAAGATCTCACCACTGCACTCCAGCCTGGGTGACAGAGCAACACTCTGTCTCAAAAACAAAAACAAAAATAAAAAACAAAATAAAATATTTTTAGCTTCATAACACATCAGCCAATAACTTTTCACTAAATAAGGTAATACTTACAGGTTCCAGGGATGAGGCTCTGACTTCCTTAGAGGGTCTTTATCAGCATATTTCATATTTTATTGCTTTTTAGAAATTTGTCCATCTCATCAAAGTCAAATATATTACTATCAAGTTGTTCATCAAATATATATATATATATATATATATATATATATTTTTTTTTTTTTTTTTTTTTAAACAGGGCCTCACTTTGTCACCCAGGCTGAAGTACTGCAACCTCGACCTCCCAGGTTAAAGTGATCCTCCTGCCTAAGCTCCCACAAATAGCTGGGATTACAGGCATGCACCACCATGCCTGGCTAACTTTTGTATATTTTTGTAGAGACAGGGTTTTGCCATGTTACCCAGGTTGGCCTTGAACTCCTGAGCTGAAGTGATCCACCCACCTCAGCCTCACAAAGTGCTGGGATTACAGGTGTGAGTCACCACACCTAGTTGTCAAATCTTTCTGTCTTTTTAACGTATTAGAGTCAGCGGTGCTATACTCTTTCATGTCTCATCAGTAGTTTCTGTCTTTTCTTAGCTATCACTCTGGCTGAAGATTATTATTAATATATAATCAATAAACGATAATTTATCAATTTCGGATCTTTTCAAAGATCCATCTCCAAATTTAATTAATTTTCTCTATTTCTGTTTGTTTTGGATTTTTTTGTTTTTACTTGGAGTCTCACTCTTGGTGCCGAGGCTGGAGTGTAATGGCATCATCTTGGCTCACCACAACCTCCGCCTCCCAGGCAGTCTCCTCAATACCTGGGATTACAGGCATGCACCACCACACCTGGCTAATTTTGTATTTTTAGTAGAGACAGAGTTTCTCCATGTTGGTCAGGCTGGTCTCAAACTCCTGGCTTAAGGTGATCAGCCAACCTTAGCCTCCCAAAACGCTGGGTTACAGGCATGAGCCACCACACCTGGCCTGTTTTGGATTTTCTAGTTTAATTTTATTTTGTTGTGGTCAGCCAACTTCATTTATTTCACATCTTTGAAATCATAAAACCTAACTGTATGATTTCAATCCTTTAAAATTATTGAGGCTCATTTTATGGCTCAGAACTGGGTCTTAGCTACAAAAAACAGAAATACTAAATAAGACCTAGTATTTGCTAGCACAATAAGGTGACTACAGTAAACAGAAAATTTAATTTTTCATTTAAAAATAACTAAAAGCATTTAAGTGGATTTTTAAAACACAAACGATAGGCCAGGTGTGGTGGCTTATGCCTGTAATCCTAGAACTTTGGAAGGCCGAGGCTGGCAGATTGCCTGAGCTCAGGAGTTCCAGACTACCCTGGGCAACAATTTTAGTAGAGGTAAAACCCCGCTTCTACTAAAAATACAAAAATTATCCGGGTCTTGTGGCAGGCACCTGTAATCCCAGCTACTCAGGAGGCTGAGGCAGGAGAATTGCTTGAACCTGGGAGGCAGAGGTTGCAGTGAGTCAAGATCACACGACGGTATTCCAGCCTGGGTGACAGACTGAGACACCATCTTCAAAAAAATAAAATTAAATTAAAATAAACAAATAAAAAAACACACACAAAAAATAAATGGTTGAGGTAAAGAATATCCTATTTACCCTGATGTGATTATTATGCAATGCATGCCTGTATCAAAATATTTCATGTAACTCATAAACATATGCATCTACTATGTACCCATAAAATTTTTTTTAAAAAGGATATATATATTTTTTTAATTGGGCTTACTTTGGTGAATGTTTCCTGGGAACTTATAAAGAATGTGGTTTTCGTTTTGTTACTTTATACAGTATTCCATATATACCAAATAAATATGTCACCTTGGTTAACAGAATTGTTATAAGTCTTTAATAACCTCAATGATTTTCTAACCACTTGTTGGATCAGTTATTGAGAAAGGATTACCGAAATCTCCAACTAATGTGTTTGTCTATTTCTCCTTTCAGTTCTATTATTTTTTGCTTTATGTATTTTGATGCTATTTAATTAGATGCACACATAAGATTATGTCCTTGATTAATTAACTCTTTTATCATTATGAAGTTCTGTTTATATCTGGTAAAATAACTTACTCTGGTGTCTACATTATACCAAAATTAATGTAATAATTTTGGCACCCTTGAGATTATTCTTTGCAAAATATGTTTTCTGTTCTTCTAATAGTAGCATGTGTCTATGTCTTCAAAGTGGGTGTATACATGTAGACAACATATACTTGTCCTTGAATATTTTATGAAATTTGAAAATCTCTGCTGCTTAACTGGAGTTTTTTGTTTGCTTTTTTATGTCTTTCGTTGAAATAAAAGAATTTTATCTCATTATCTGGAGTATTAAAAGTATTTCTATTTAATGTTGTTATTAATACTAGAGTAAGATGTAAACTACTATGTCGCTATTTGTTTCCTACTCCTCCCATTAGCTCCCTATTTTCTTGTTTCCTATCTTTTTATAGTGACTTCTAAAAACTATTGTGTTTTCTGTCCATTATTTGCTTCTTAGTTATACCTCCTCAACTAGTTACACTAAGATTTATTTATACATATAAAAATAAATATATATATACAAAAACAACCATATATATATGTATTTTGGGGTTTTTTTGAGATGGAGTTTTACTCTTGTTGTCCAGGTTAGAGTGCAATGGAACAATCTGGGCTCACTGCAACCTCCGCCACCCAGGTTCAAGCTATTCTCCTGCCTCAGCCTCCCAAGTAGCTGTGATTACAGGCATGCATCACCACACCGGGCTAATTTTGTATTTTTAGTAGAGACAGGGTTTCTCCAAGTTGGTCAGGATGGTCTCAAACTCCTGACCTCAGGCGATCTGCCCGCCTTGGCTTTCGAAAATGCTGGGATTATAGGCATGAGCCACAGCACCCAGGGGTGGACAATAATGTGGATTTTTTGTTTTTTAAGATGGAGTCCAGCTCTTGTTGCCCAGCCTGGAGTGAAGTGGCACGATCTTAGCTCACTGCAACTTCTGCCTCCCAGGTTCAAACAATCCTCCTACCTAAGCCTCCTGAGTAGCTGGGATTACAGGTACCCGCAGCCATGCCTGGCTAATAGAGCTTTTAGTAGAGACGGGGTTTCGCCACATAGGCTAGGCTGGTCCCAAACTCCTGACCTCAGGTGATCCTTCCACCTCAGTCTCCTAAAGTGCTGGGATGATAGGTGTGAGCCACAATGCCCAGCAGGAAGATGTCTTTTATACTGACTCACATGTTGCCCATTTTCTAGTATCCTTCCATTAGAACCAGTCAGGTTCCAAAATGTTGTTTCAAATTATAGTTTACCCCAATTCGGGACTTTTGTCACGTTTCTAAATAATGTAAACTTTGCAACAGTTTAATTCAATTTAATCTCCTTCTGCCTTTCTGCCATTCTTGTAATTTCTACATGTTATAAAACCCTCCAAATATTATGGTTTAAACAATCTGTATTTCTTTATATTTAACCACATAATTACTCTTCTCTGCTCCTTATTCCTTCATGGAGACATGTGCTTTCATCTAGGATAGTTATTCTTCATGCTGAAGATCCTCCTTTACTTTTCTTACACTGTGTGCTAGTGATAACTTCTCTACATTAGAAGATCTACAAACCTCTGTATTTCATCTTCAATTTTAAAAGTAATTATCTACTGGATAAAGAATTCCAGAGCCACAGTTTTTCTTCTACATTTCAAAATGTTATTGTATTTGTCTTTGGCTTTTATCATTTTTGTTGAAAAGTCAGCCATCGGTTTTGTGATTGTTCTTTTCTACCTTCACCCCCAACCCTCCATGTCTGCTTTTAAGATGTTAGTTTATAAGAGATTACGCATAATGTACCCGAGTGTGGTTTTCTCTAAATATAAATTTGAATCTGTTCTCTTTTTGTGTGTGTTTTTCAGTAAAGGCTATTTTGCCCAGACTGGTTTTGAAGTCCTGGCCTCAGGCAATCCTACCACCCTGCCTCCCAAAGTGTTGAGCCCAGGCTTGCTCTGTCTTTCTTGCTTTGTGAGTTGGTATCTTTTTATTTGTTCTGAAGTCTTTTTAGCCATTATATATTCAAGTATCAGTCCTCCATTCATTGAGTCTCTAATAATAAACATTAATTCTTTGGACTCTATCATTCTTTTTTCTTTTTCTTCTTTTAATAATAGAGATAAGGTCTTGCTATGTTGTCCAGGCTAGTCTCAAACTCCCGGGATCAAGTGACCCTCTTGCCTTCGCCTCCCAGAGTGCTACAATTATAGGCGTGAGCCACCATGTCCAGTCTGAACTGTATCTCACACATCTTTTGCACTTTCCTCTCTTTATCCTGGCCCCTCCTTACTTCAATTTTTTTTGCTCTTGGTACCTAGGTTTCCATATATATACTAATCTGTCTCTGAGTTCCCTAATCTATCTTTTGCTGTATATAGCCTGTTATCAAACCCATCAAATAATTTAAAGTATACTTTTCAGTTCTAAAATATTCGTGATTCTTTTTTTCTTTTTTTTTTTTGCTACAGAGTCTCACTCTGCTACCAGGCTGGAGTGCAGTGGTGCAAACCTCTGACTCCCTGGTTCAAGCTATTCTCCTGCCTCAGCCTCCCAAGTAGCTGGGATTGTAGGCATATGCCACCACGTCCAGCTTGAAACACGAAGGGTTTCACCATGTTGGCCAGGATGGTCTCTATCTCCTCAACTCATGATCCGCCCGCCTCTGCCTCTCAAAGTGCTGGGATTACAGGCACGAGTCACCGCGCCCAACCTCATGATTCTTTTCACAGATTCCAATTCTCTGTTCAAATTTTCCATTCCCTCCTTGATTTTCTCTAATAGTGTTTTTTAAAATACCATCAGATTTGAGTAGAAAACTCATTAGATGTATCATAGAAGTACTAAGATGTGCTGGATTATACCCCTTATGAGTTTAGATTAAAAAAAAATCCTTACCTTTGCTAATGTTTTCTTGGAGTAAATGTCAGTACGAAGACCAAAGTTCTGCAAATCAATTGGTTTTTCCTTGCTTTTCTCAGGAAAATTTAGCATCTGTTGAGCAGCAGGGACCTGAGTCAAATAAATGATAAATGGCTGAGTTAACCTCTTTAAAGTCAAGAGGATAAATGTTTTTCAAAAATTGGGCCAGGCGTGGTGGCTCATGCCTATAATCCCAGCACTTTGGGAGGCTGAGACAGGTGGGTCACAGGTCAGCACATGAGCATGGCCGACATGGTGAAACCCCATCTCTAATAAAAATGCAAAATAGAAAAATTAGCTAGGCATGGTGGTGCACACCTGTAATCCCAGCTACTCGGGAGGCTGAAGCAGGAGAATCATCTGAACCTGGGAGGCAGAGGTTGCAGTGAGCTGAGACTGTGCCACTCTATTCCAGCCTGGGTGACAGTGCAAGACTCGGTCTCAAAAAAACAGGGGAAAAAAAAACAAAACAATTGCTGGGGCTGGACACGGTGGCTCACGCTTGTAATCTCAGCACTTTGGGAGCCCAAAGCAGGTAAATCACGAGGTCAGAAGTTCCAGACTAGCCAGACTAACATGGTAAAATCCTGTCTCTACTAAAAATACAAAAATTAGCAGGGCATGCAATCCCAGCTACTCAGGAGGCTGAGGCAAGAGAATTGCTTGAACCTAAGTGGTTGCAGTGAGCCAAGATCACACCACTGCACTCCAGCTTGGGTGACAGAATGACACTCCATCTCAAAAAAAAAAAAAAAAAACTGTTTAATATTGGCACTTAAACCACTCTTGGTGGATTTCCTACAAAACATACATACCCACACTTCTACAGTATACTTCTAACAAAAATTCAACAGATAAGACACATTTTGGTGTCCGTTTAAGTCCCAAAAAGAATAACAAATTTTCATTACTATCTTCTATTTCACAATGGAACAAAATTCTTATACCTTAGGTTCCTGTGAATGTAACTTAATGCTATATATAATTTCCTTGACATAATCTGTTTGATAATGTATATATGGATATAAACTTTACAAATCTTAGGACAAGTTATAAAGATTTCTTTGCTTCACATTTTTAGAACATAGACTGAAGGAAGAAAAAAAGATTTTGCATCATCTATCTGCTTACTTATGAGTGTCTGTTTGACGACAGAGGATAAAGGAAGTTATGTATATAAAAGTAAATTAGTAATTTGATAGAGTAAGGCATTGGGTCTTGGGCTTGGTGGGACAGCATTAACTTAAACACCATATATTCTTTTGGACTGTAATATTTACAGTACACCAAAACACACACACAAACAACCATAAAAGAAATAGCACTATTAATAGCATTGTAATGCAATAATAATTATTTCTAAATAGATATGCTATAAATAGTCATGTGTTACTATCCAGGTCTGAAGAAAAAAGTCAACATTAATTTACCTGAGGTGATCGAAGATGAAGAGGCACAAGCCCAGAGGGGGTATCAGCTAATACATTAAAATGAGGAGTAGGAGGTGGTCCCATTGCCATTGGTCTACTTTCTGGGTCAACTTGGTAATTAACAAGTCCCCACTGCTCTAAAAAGGCATGGACCCTAAAGAAAAAAGTTCACAAAGTTAAAATCTAGAGAATCAACTTCAGGTGCTTTATCATCATCATCATCATGTTATTAAAAAACAGAAACAATAAAAGAAGTAAATATTCTCAGCAGGCTATGAAACATCACAAACTACCTGACAGATTGTTTGTTATATGAGGAACAATCTCTGTAAGTCACAAGTAATGTTGATAACACAGCACCCCCTAAACCTACTACAAAGTCTAATCATTCCAACCACAGAAATGGGAGCACAAATACACATTTAGGTCCATGTTAATAAAAGAAGTCACACACAGACCAAATACACATACCAAAAAAATCCACATTTTGTTTTTTTTGTCTTTAGGCAGATCTAGGGCACAGAGCTTATCCACTCTCAACCTGAACCCACTCCATGGCTGGTTATTTTATGATTTGACTAAAAAATTAAAAATATGAACTGCAAAATCTAAAAAACTTAATTAAATATTTATTTATTTTGGGAGAGTCTCGATCTGTTGCCCAGGCTGGATCAGACTGCAATCTCTGCCTCCTGGGTTCTCCCACCTCAACCTCTTGAGTAGCTGAGACATAGTCATGTGCCACCATACCCGGCTAATTTCTGTATTTTTAATAGAGATGGGATTTCACCACGTTGGCCAGGCTTGAACTCCTGACCTCAGGTGATCCACCCACCTCAGGTTCTCAAAGTGCTGGGATTACAGGCATGAGCCACCGCGCCCAGCCTAAACTAAGTATTTAAAATATTCAACTCCTAATCCTGAATACAGGGCTCACGCTTGCAATTAAGGTGCTTCAGGAGGCTGAGGTAGGAGAATTGCTTGAGGCCAGGAGATTGAGACCAGCCTTGGCAACACTGTGAAACCCATCATAACATTAAATTAAAATAATAAAATAAAAATAATTAAATTGAATGAAATGAAAAGAAAGAAAATATAATCAACCTCTAAATGAGATAACTAAAATCAGGTGTTTATCCAGTTGCCACATCCAGGTTAATCAAGCAAACATTAGACGGCAATGCATCAGTAAATTCCTACAGTGAAATCTCAGAAAAAGTCAAATGCTTTACCTCATTACAGCACATACATCTCCAGTCAAGTTCCTCCGACAAGCAGTGCTGGTTAAGTACTCTTGGGGGTTTAGGCGATACGTGTCAATCATAAAATTTCGATATGCCAAGTATCTAAAAACCAACGGCAAAATTCATAAGGTGGATATGTATTCTTTCAGGAACAGTGTTACTCAGAAAGCCAAAAATCTTCAGATTTCATAAATACAATAACAAATTAAGACAACAGCCCAAAAAACAACAGTGATATTATATTGCGTAAAGTTACAAGTGAATTTAGAACCAGGAATATGCAATACAACTGTTTACTAATATATAACAACAAGTAATCCAATGACATTAATGTGATGTAACATAAATTCAAACTTGGTCATGGTGGTGGTTCACTGTAGAATTTGAAACTAATATGTGGTTACTTACATAGGCTATCTCCCTCACTACCACCTATCTATACTTTACTCTGTGGAGGACACTGCTATAAGCAATGTATGTCTAACGACTCAATTAGTCCTCATAATCTCTTTATTAAAAGGAAGGGTCTGCTATCATCCCATTTATGGATAAGGAAACAAATACTGAGTTGTTAGAGAATTTGGACTAGACCACAGGGTTGGTAACTGATTGAGCCAGAATTAAACTCAGCCATTGTGGTGGTACTTTCAATCTATGCTCTCAATCTCTGCTGCCTATCAGTTCTATATTCCACACACGTCATATGAATTTGGCTCTGAAAACAGCTATATAACTTCTTGTGGAAGTTCTTTAAGGGAGATCACAGCTGGGCAATAAGTAGAACCCATGAGACCAAATCCAGAAAAGAACATATAAAAACGGAGAGAGAAATTAAGATTCTGTTACAGCAGATTCCAAGGACTTCTGTCACAAAATATAGTACTTAAAAACAGAGTGTTAAGGACTTTGAGATCTAGCAACAGTTCTTGGCACGTAAGTAAAACAAAACACAGGCAGAAAAGATCACCCCACTGTACACCAGGCTGCGTGAAGGAGTGACACTCTCTTGAAAAAAAAAGGGGGGGAGGGGCCAGGTGCAGTGGCTTGTGTCTGTAATCCCAGCACTTTGGGAGGCCGAGGCGGGTTGACCACACCATCAGGAGATGGAGACCATCCTGACCAACATGGTAAAACCCCATCTGTACTAAAATATAAAAACTGAGCCGGGAGTGGTGGCATGTGCCTGTAGTCCCAGCTACTTGAGAGGCTGAGGCAGGGGAATTGCTTGTACCGGTGAGGCAGAGGTTGCAGTGAGCCAAGATCATGCCACTGCACTCCAGTCTGGTAAAAAAGCAAGACTCAGTCTCAAAAACAAGAAAAAAGAAACAGATTAATACCGTGAACATAGTACATGGGAGGGTATTTGCAGTATTGACAGGTGTGCACGTATATATAAGGACCAGGGTTCCAGAAGTATATACTGATGAATCACCAGGGAAAGACAAAAAGTACTTCCTACCAAACTTCTTCCTTCCAAAGAGAGTTTTCGTATATCCAATGCAAAAGCACAACAATGCTTTATGCAATTAAGCTCAATTCACATGAACCTATATCATCATATCTGGCAATCTTTTAATTAGCAGTTGTCTGAGAAGATAAGATAAAGATTCTATTTTTCTCCTGGATGAATAGAAACAATCCATAACATACATGCACACACAAGTTGAAAGTTGTTAGGACAGGCTGGAGGTGACAGCTCATGCCTGTAATCCCAGCACTTAGAGAGGCCAAGGCAAATGGATTTCTTAAGGTCAGGAGTTCAAGACCAGCCTGGCAAACATGGTGAAACCCCATCTCTACTAAAAATACAAAAAAATACGAGTGTGGTGGTGCACGCCTGTAGTCCCAGCTACTTGGGAGGCTGAGGCAGGAGAACAGTTTGAACCCCGAGAGGCGAAGGCTGCAGTTAGCTGAGATCGCACCAATGCACTTCAGCCTAGGCAAGAGAGCAAGACTCTATCTCAAAAAAAAAAAGTCTTAATTCATTATAGTAAAAACTGGCTTACTAAATTCAAATTTTAACTCCAAGAGTTGATGTGCATATAGTTCAAGATTTAGAAAGAATAGCCAAAGAAACATAAAGAACCCTCATCTCCACCCCCACAAAAAAAAAAAAAAAAAAAAGCCAGGTGTGGCGACATATGTCTGTAGTCCCAGCTACTCAAGAGGCTGGGTGGGAGGACTGCTTGAGCCTAGGAGGCAGGCACTGCCGTGAGCCAAGATCATGCTACTGCATACCAGCCTGGGCAACAGAGCAAGACCCCATCTCAAAAAAACACCAAAACCACCCAACAGAAACAAAACTAGATAAAATTTCCTTTGTACCATGGAATGCTATGCAAATGAGATATAAACACTGTTCTGAAAGGAGTATTTGCAAACTTGAAAGAATCGGCAATAAGAAACTGAGGTGCATGCTTGAAGAGCCCCTACCACACACAGGCAAATAAACAAGTTTTCTAAAACACTGGCCTCACATTTCTGGAGTCTTGGATTTGTTTTTTCCATTGAAGAACTCAGGAAGAGCACGCCGTTCAATCACATGAATACTGAAAAGAAGAAAAAAAAAGAGGTTTAGGAGTCTTCTTTTTAAAATAATAAAATCATAAAATTTTCTAAGTGATGAATCCAAAACTTGAGTACTGCTTGCCAAAATTAATTGGCTTACACTAGTTTCTATGTATTAACAGCATACAAGAAAGTTTAAAAAAAGCTTTCTCTTTCTCACTCCCAATACTTCAGTTTTTCTATTTCCAAAACCAAACTAGAAAACTGCTATCGACACACTGAAAACTATACGTTTATTATTTTTTGGCATAATACACTAACTAGATATGAAGCCACAAGATACAAAGACTTCTTTGAAAATTGGCGACAAAAAAAAAAAAAGTAGCTGGCATGGCATGGCAACAAAACTGATGAAACAAATGACCAGCGTAGAGACAACGAATTTGCAAATCTCAGCTTCTCAGGCTGTTAACATAAATGAGCCGTTGTCCAGCCCTTGGAAACACTGTGATAAATTAATTTTTTAAAAATTTCAATTATTAATTGCTTTCAGTATCACAGAAGTAAATTCTAACAATATATAAAAACACTAATAAGTTTATGAAATGTTATAGGTTATTAGCAGAGTAGAGAGCAGGTAAAATGATCAGGCCTAACACAGTATACAAATGAATCAACTGTATATCTAGCACAAAGTTTCTCCTTCTAATAGAAGTCTAGGTTCCTTCTTGATGACATTTTAGTTTCTCAGTGGCTTTCAAGAGAGGCAACATGTAAGTACTGGTTGCACGACAATGAGCACATCAATGGTCTGGGAATATAAATCTAATTATTCACTCTTTGAGTATTTGGTAACATTTAAATTGAAGTGGATCTGCAGGGTCAAATATCTTTATAAGTACAATGAATTACCTGGAAACTTCTAGAAAGACAATTTCTAAGATGAATTAATGCTATAGAAATATACATAATTACTTTTAAAATAATAATAAATGTAAAGAACTAATTACATAATTCTAATGTAACACCCATTGTTTTCATTGTTCCAGGTTAGGAAGAGCCCACTTAAAAAAAAATTCTGTATTCATTAACTAACATTTCCGTTAGCTCTCTAATTGAATGTACTGTGACATGCAAAGATGATCAGGCAGATGAAAATGTTTCTGTAAATGATAATCTTACATAGTTGTTACTGTAATGACTTTCTATTTTCTAATTGTATTTAACTTTTAATTTAAAAAAAACTTTTTTTTGTTTTGGAGACAGAGTCTCACTCTGTCGCCAGGCTGGAGTGCAGTGGTACGATCGCTGCAACCTCTGCCTCTGGGTTCAAGCAATTCTCCTGCCTCAGCCTCCCAAGCAGCTGGGACTTCAGGCACACGCCACCAAGCCCGGCTAATTTTTCCATTTTTAGTAGAGGTGAGGTTTCACCATGTTGGTCAAGCTGGTCTCAATCTCTTGATCTTGTGATATGCCCACCTAGGCCTCCCAAAGTGCTGGGATTATAGGCATTAGCCACCGCACCCAGCCCATTTTTTTCTTAAGAGACAGGGCCTCACTCCTGTCACCCAGACTGGAGTGCAGTGACAAAATCATAGCTACCTCACTGTAACCTAGAACTCCTAAGCACAAGCAATCTTTCTGCCTCAGCCTCCAGGAGAGCTGAGACAGGCTGCCATCATACCTGGTTAATTAAAAAAAATTTTTTGTAGAGACAAGGTCTAACTATGTTACTCAGGCTGGTTTTGTACTCCTGGGTTCAAGCGATCCACAAACCTCAGCCTCCCAAAGTGCTCTGATTACAGAACAGAGCCACAGCATCAGCCCGTTTCTGCTAATTTTAGAGAAAAAGAATGCTAGTTTCTCATGTGTGTCCTCTTAGGTCATTCTACTAATAAGTTTTAAAGTTTCTCAATTTTAATGAACATCTCACTATTTTGGAATCATTAAAGTGCAAAAAATATCTAAAGACAGAATATGTTTTTTAAAAGTAATTTACTCTTCACTATTTAGTATGTCATATATTAATAATTGTTTATGAAATAAAAATTGGTATCAGTTGACAAAAGGTTACATTACAAATTCATAAACAAGCCAGGCATGATGGCTCATGCCTATAATCCCAGCACTTTGGGAGGCCAAGGCAGGTGGATCACTTGACATCAGGGATTTGAGACCAGTCTGGCCAATATGGTGAAACCTCATCTCTACTAAAAATATAAAAGTTGCTGGGGGTGGTGGCGGGTGCCTATAATCCCAGCTACTCGGGAGGCTGAGGCAAAGAACTACTGGAATCCGGGAGGTAGAGGTTGCAGTGAGCCAGTATCGTTCCACTGCACTCCAGCTAGGCGACAGAGTGAGACTCCATCTCAAAGAAAAAATTAAATTAAATTAAATAAACATAATTTTATTATGAGGTAAAAGCAAAAATGTGAGTTTAAAAATTCTGAATGTTAAACACATAATTGCAAATGATTAGGACACAAAATTTTTTTTTAAAGAATTAAAAATATTTAAAAATAATTAAAGACAGTAACAAATGTAAGGAAGACTGACGTTCAAAAAGATATATACTTATTCTGTTCCACATAATATTTACTAAAACATTTAGAAATAGCATTCAGTCGGTTTTAAACGTACTCGGCAAAGTCTCAATATTTGAGTCACAGCATGATGTCAGACAAAAATAAGACATGTCAAATGGACCACCACTATATTCTTTCAAATTGTTTTCAAAAAGATTTCTGGACGTACACATATTTTAAAAATCGCATTCATCCTTTAAAAATGATGACGTGATAATCATTGAGAGCAGGCAAAAGGTCTAAAAGGAATCCCAAGATTGGCTGAACACAGTGGCTTACGCCTGTAATCCCAACACTTTGAGAGGCCAAGTCGGATGGATCACCTGAGTTTGGGAGTTTGAGACCAGCCTGGCCAACATGGAGAAACCCTGTCTCTACTAAAAACACAAAAGGTAGCTAGGTAGCTGGGCATGGTGATGCTCGTCTGTAATCCCAGCTATCCTGAAGGCTGAGGCAGGAGAATCACTTGAATCCGAGACGCAGAGGTTGCTGTGAGCCAATATCGTGCCACTGGACTCCAGCCTGGGCAACAGAGTGAGAATCATCTTAAAAATAACAACAAAAAAATAAAAACAAGATTTTGAGTAATGGTAGCAGCATCACTAAAGTTTTCCAGTAAAGTTACCTTAAAGATGCTAACATCTATTTGGAGGGATAAGTTCTGGTACTTATGTATCTAAAAACAAAAAAACAGGCCAGGAGTGGTGGCTCATGCCTATAATCCCGGCACTTTGAAAAGCTGAGGTGGGTGAATCACCTAAGGTCAGGATTTCAAGACCAGCCTGGCTAATATGGCGAAACCCTGACTCTACTAAAAATACAAAAATTAGCCAGGCATGGTAGCACGTGCCTATAATCCCAGATACTCAGGAGGCTTAGGCAGGAGAATCACTTTAACCTGAGAGGTGGAGGCTGCAGTGAGCTGAGATCGCGCCACTGCACTCCAGCCTGGGCAACAGAGTGAGACTCTGTCTCAAAAA
>PVKP010034608.1:0-24093 GCA_004027715.1 Plecturocebus donacophilus
CACACTCATCCTCCGTCAAGCCTTGTTCTCTTGCTGATGAGGAGCTGCGATCCCCTGTAGGAGGAGAGGCATTCTGATTTCGGGTGTTCTCAGCCTTTTTGCACTGGTTTCTTCCCATTTTTGTGGATTTATCCACCTGTCGTCTTTGTAATTGCCGACTTTCAGATTGGGTCTCTGAGTGGACATCTGGCTTGTTGGTTATGAAGTTTCTTCTGTTTCTTAGTTTTCCTTCGGGGGGCGCCCCTTCCTCACAGAGCTGGGCCTTCCCAGGTTCAGCTGTGCTCGTTCTCTCCTCAGTGCTTCCAATTGCTGTTCTCCTTGTGGGGATGGGATCAGCGGAGCCTTTGGGCACCCAGTCCCGTACACTCTGCACTGAGAAGCGTCACGCCGGCCAAAGAGTTGCGCTGGCGACCCGGGTGGCTCCTTCGCCGGGAATCTCCCAGTCTGTGGGCATCAAAAATTCGTCTGCAATTGCAGCATCCACTCGCTCTCTGCGCTTTCACTGGGAGCTACAATCCTGAGCTGCTGCTACGCGGCCATCTTGGATCTCTCTCCGCCCGGTGATGAAGTTTTCTGTTTCTTAGTTATCCTTTGGCGGACGCCCGTTCCCCTCAGAACTGGACCTTCCCGGGTTCGCTGTGCTTGCTGTGAAACTCTCAGTCCTCAGCACTTCCAATTGCTGTTTTCCTTGTGGGGATGGGATCAGCCGAGCTCGTCCGTCCCGTATACTCCGCACCGGGAAGCGCCGCGCTGGGGCACCGGCAAAACAGCCGTGCCGGCCAAAAGAGTCACGCTGGCGACCCGTGTGTCTCCTCTGCCGAGAATCTCCTGGTCTGTGGGCAACAAAAATTCGTCGGAAAGTGCGGTGTCCACTCGCTCTCTGCGCTTTCACTGGGAGCTACATTCCTGAGCTGTTGCCAATCGGCCATCTTGGATCTCTCCCTATTAACTATTTTAACTGGCAGAAAGGGGGTGTGGAAACCATCTATGGACTCCATTTTGCGAAACCAACTGTAAATACCTATTACTTAATTTTATTCCAATTTATTGCTGATTGGGTTGGGGCATCCATGCCAACTATGAGATATTTTAGGGCAGTGAGTGCTATCTATGACCATGGGGAATTTAGGCAAGGTAATAGTTCTGATAGTTAAAGTGAGGGATAGGTGTCTGCCCTGTATTTTATGTTTTATAATTTCCCTAAGGGTATAAGAGTATCTAGTTGAAGTTTCATGGGATCCAAGGCATAGCTCTAACTTGAGCCTAGTATTGATTAAGGCAGTGAAGATTTGCTAAATGTGACGGGACCAATGAACACCAGAGAAGTATAGGGAGAATTGTCCTAGGTGGTGGCTGGTGCTGTGGGGAGAGGCTG
Source organism: Plecturocebus donacophilus (assembly GCA_004027715.1). Lineage (NCBI taxonomy): Eukaryota > Metazoa > Chordata > Mammalia > Primates > Pitheciidae > Plecturocebus > Plecturocebus donacophilus. The sequence goes on from PVKP010034608.1 coordinate 1,376, forward strand.
AGTCTCCAGCAGGCTTGTGGCAGTTGCCGTTACCTAAAAACTGGATATTGGATAATGAGCCCTTGGGGTGTCAGGGATATGGGAGTCATGGAGGCCTGGAGCCACCTTGCTATATACCTGATGCAACCTGGCACTGGGAGCCATAACTTCCCCATAGTCTGTTATAATTAATCTTGTAATTCTTCAAGGGTTGTGCCCAAGAAAAAATGATTTAGGAAACCTAGATTGTGGAGTCTCCAATATCAGGACTTTGGATTTGGATCTTGGTTTGGGTGAAGCTGATTGCCTGGAGGTCCCTCATGAGAACCTCATTGCCTAATTGCCTGGAGGTCCCTCATGCCTCCTTTATGATTCTTACTCCTTTGATTATTTCATTGATAGGAAACATTTATTGGGTTTCATCTTTTTTTTTTGAGATGGAGTCTTACTCTGTCGCCCAGGCTGGAGTGCAGTGGCATGATCTCGGCTCACTGCAACCTCTGCATCCCGGGTTCAAGTGATTCTCCTGCCTCGGCCTCTCAAGTAGCTGGGATTAGAGGTGCTACAGGCACCCACCACCACGCTTGGCTAATTTTTGTATTTTCAGTAGAGATGAGGTTTCACCATGTTGGCCAGGCTGGTCTCAAACTCCTGACCTCAGATGATCCACCCGCCTCAGCCTCCCAAAGTGCTGGGATTACAGGCATGAGCCACCTCATCTTATTCTTTATGGGTAACTAATAGCTCTAGGTCTTCCAGTGCTTCCATCATGGTCACAAGGTGGCTAACAAGGAGAAGTAAGACTGCCTGAGAATTTGAGAGTGCCCTTCTTAAAAATAATTGCCTTGTATCAGCATCAAAGGTCCTGCTTGGGGTTAGTAAGAGCCTTTGGTATATCAGAATATTCAGCAAAACAATAATAACCCATTACACCATACCAGTTTTCCTCAATAGCTGTTGCCCTTCTTCCCAGGGTTTCCAACTAGTGAAGGCATGAGCATTTGCAGTGGTGGCAGTGGGCCTGGCCATTTTCCCTGTTGGTAATACCCAGCGGATGAGAGGACAGACAGAGAGGAGCGCTAGAGCACTGCAGAGGGCTGGATTCTGGGTTCATTGCAATAGATTAAATGTGTTTCTTCAGAAATTATTAATTTGGGGATCACAGAGAATTGCCTGGCAGTCAGCTCATCTCTACAGATGTTATAATAAATTCTGAGTGAATGATAGAGGTGCCAAAGTCAGTTGGCTCCTTGTTTATCTCCCTGGAATAAATTTTTAGTAAATTTTCAATCAGTTCAACTCACAGACCTCTGCTGCTTCTACCTGAGTAACATTTTTTGAGTAGTTATAAGGAACACTTCAGGGAAGGCCTTCCCCTGTCCTGTTTTTGAGCTTCTCCATTGAGAGAATTCCAGTCAATGTTACTATGGTCAGAAGCTTGACCCTCCATGTATCCCCACTCCTCAATATTACCTGTTTTGAAGGTGTAGGGGCCTCTGCTCCTAGTGAAGCTGCAACGGCCACTTCACATACTGATGTGTGGTGGCACCACAGTGTTTGATCACTTTTTCAATTTTCCAATACATTTATGGTTTGCTGTGGCCCCTTTGGAAGAAGTAGGCTGAGACATTCTGGGCCACTGTTCATTAGGCTCTGTGCCACAGGGCGTCTGAGATCTCACACTCTTGAATACTGAAGATCGGGATCTTTTCTTATGACAGAGGCAAAGCAGCAGCAATGGCAGAGGCACTTTAAGGCCCACAGAGTCCAGGTGAGCCAGGTGCCCTTGTTTGTCCCTCAGTGCACCCCATACAGTTGCTTTTCCTCACCTGAACGACTACCTGACGGACCCATACATCGCACAGGACACCAGTTTTTCCCTGAGAACGGGGGTCAGTACCTGGTTGGTGCATGCAAACAACAGTCAGAGGGCAAGAGTTGTTCCCTGAGCCGAGAGTCAGTCAGTCTCAGCTTATGCTGGAATCGAGACAGATGATTCAGTCTGAGACACATGGCTCCATCTGGGCTATGACACACTCCCCAGAGCAACACTAAGGAGGGCACCAACCCTATTTAGGGACCCCGATCCCTAAATGCCAATTATTGAAGCTTCTCATTTAAGGCTGTTAAATCTATTGCAGGGTCTCAGCAGGACTTGGCAAATGCAGCACAAACTAGCACAGCTCAAAGTGCGGGCTCACCAGCAAGCAGCAGCACTACTAAAAGAGCGCACTGGCCAGCAGGCAGCAGCCGCAGGTGCACGCAGGCCAATAGGCCGCAGAGCTAGTTAGCAAGCCGCCAGAGAGAGAAGAAAGGCCCCCAGGTGGTGGTGGTCATTGCCCAGAGAGTCGTGATCACGCCACTTATTGTCTAGCGGTAGCTCACGGAAGGCAGGATCAATCCCTTAAAATTGGCATGGATGTCAAGGCTGAGGATGCGACACATGCCCAGAAAGGGCACGACAACACTCATTTCTCATAGATTGAGGCTTTCTGCAGAGAGCAGGGTAGGCCCCCAAGGTGGTCTGAAATGACTTTAAAACCAGGGGCCAATATCCTTCGTTTTTACTGTGGATGGTGGGCGGAAGCCGAGTGAGTTCTCCTGTGCATGGCCAGGGTTTGTGTGGTTTGAACTTCTCTGCAGGCACCCAGGGGGAGAACACCTGGGCTTTCTCATCAGCTACTCAGTGTGGGGCAAAGGAAGACAGGTGGGGTCTGTCACACCCTTGAGGACACTGACACAACGTGCTGTACAGAATTCTCATTTTGCTTTCAAAGCTCAAATTGTGTCATTAGCTACAGGTATTATCAGGTGTTTTCCTAGAAGTGACAGGCTCCATTTCTGACCAAGTGTCTGCCAAGTGACCATCGTTTGCTAGTCATTTTCAAGTGAAAATGGTGTTCTATAGACAACACAGCTAGGACAGCTTGCACATCCCTCACACGAATGCTTCTCCTCGTGACCACAGCCGTGCTTGGGCATGCAACACAAGGGCTGTATGCTTGCTTACCATTCCTCGCACATACCAGTAAAATGTTTACTCGTGCATCAAGGTTTAATAAAATGAATCGTTTACTGCGTCATCTGGGAAATTTGTAGAGAAACCGGCATTTTCCCTTACTGAGTGAATGGCAGTGAGGTATATACAATGACTATTGATTTAGTTTGGTGGCACCACATGGAAACCTGCTCAGGGGCCAGCACTTTCACCCTAAGCTGTTTTTGCACTGTCATTGGAAATGTCAACTCTGAGAAAAAACAATGTCGTAGTAGTGTTATAAAAATAGTTTTGAACACACAGCTTTTCTAAAAGTATCTCAGGGACCACCCCCTTCCAGACATTTGTATTCCACACTTCGCTGGATAAGATCAGAATCAAGTGTCAGGAAAGCACACTTGCCCTTTCCTGAGGCCACGGTGCAAGGGTTTTACCATGGAGAAGGGGGGTGAAAAATTAGGACCAATAATTTAATCTCCTATGATGGGTGTTTTACCAATCTCAGCTTATCTCTAGCCAAACTCACTTAATTTCCATGCTGTTCCAGGCACTGTTTTGGGAAATTAATAAATAAGCAACAAGTAGCTCCTAATGTGATTTCAAACCAGTAGAGGCTGAACATACTCCAATAAATGACCATAAAGGTTTGTTAATAGGTTCTTTAATAGAAACATATAATATGAGAACACAGTAACGAAGTCTGCACTGTGGGTTCAGAAAAGGCCCACCTAAGGATGTAATGTGTAGGTTGGGTCTTGAAAAATGAGTAGTTCATGTGGAAAAAGAGGATAGGGGCTTTATGCTAGGGAACCAACAGAAGCCGTGACATGAACACCACAAAGAATGAGACCTGCTGACGTTTCTTCAAAACCACCTGCAACTCTGGGCTTCTGTGATTGTCTCTGAGGCTCCTTTAATCACCCCAGATCCCAACATGAGGCTGATTCTCACCCCCACCTTCTCCTCTTTGGCCAGCCACTCATTCACTCATCAAAATTGTATCAAGCACCTACCAGACATTTTTACCGAGTTGTATCTTATCTTAGTCTGAAGTGGGGAAGGTGAAAATTACAGCTTGAAAATTCCTTAGATCACCTATAACGTACAATACTTGTGAAGACACACAGACTTCTTAGACTTCTTTGTGTCTTCACAAAACCAAACACATTGTATGGTATAGGTGATCTAAGGAATTTTGTGATCCACCCTGCATGTAACAAAGGACTTGGACACATTAGTCGTGTGCAGTCCTGCCATGAGATGCTCATGCTGTGAGAGGCATGTGCGGGCTGAGACCAAGTGAAGAACTCGCAGCTTCATAGCTTCTGATTCATAGGGGAGCACATGAGCCTAGAAATTTTACATTGTCTTTTTTTTCTCTCTCTCCCATGGTCAAATCTGTAGATTAAATGCATGCAGGACGAGACTCCCTTCTATTTTGTCCCTGGTCAGCTGGCATTCATCATTTCCTTTCTGCCCCTTCTGTTGCCACCCTACTGGGCTTCTGGATTGCTCTTAGGGCTTCTGGATTGCTCTTAGGGTCTGGATTGCTCTTACTCTGGTCTCTGCGTGCTCCCATCCATTCTTGGCACTAGAATCAGATGAAGCTCCTAAGTCTCCTTGATTGAAGGCCCTCCACATGATACCCCATGGACAATTGTACACTCAGCATAGGCAACTTTGTGCCATCTGACTTTTGTCTTTCTGACTTCTTTCTCCAACCAGAATGTGAGGTCTTTGGGAGTAAAAATCACCCTTTCTCCCCTCAATATCCTCAGATCGTTCCCATGATAGGACCTTCATGAAGTCTGTTGTTGGTTTTTTTTTTTTTTTTTTTTTTTTTTGATAATGATTAAAAAGACAGTGAGGTACATTTTGTCCCTTGCCTGCAATTTGATGTTCACTTGTTTTTTCCCTCTCATGTCCATGAGGCTCCTCCTTCCCCTGCCGCGAGATAATCATCTGACAATGATTACTTGCTTTGTGAGCTCTGCACCTGAGAAACATAAAGCTGCTATTTATTTTGTCTTTTGCACATCTCTTTTCAAACCTGATTCTCTTAAAGTCCTGAAGCAAATACAAGCTGTTTGTAAATACTTCCAAGGTTGTTCTTCCTCATGGGCACAGGCACTTCCTGCTGAGCAAAGTTATTTTCTTCTTCTGGAGATCCAGTCTCCCACACAGCCACCACGTGTGGGATACAGCACCACCACAGGCACTGGGGGAGCCTGCTTTCATCTCAGTCCAGATGTGTGAAAAAGTAGGGGCCCCCATCCTTACAACACCACCAAAAGTGTTAGTTTAATAAATACTCCTCATTACTTGTGTCCAACTTCCTTCAAAGAATTCAAGCAAGTTTACAAAGAAAAATAACCATGAGACCAAAAAAATAAAAGGAGCAGAGAGAAAAAAGCTCATTCTTGTAAGATGGAAAAAGGTTAGTGCAAAAATAAACACCCTGGAAACCTATGCACTTGCAAAGATGGGTCATTTATTTGGCTCCTGGCTTTCTTGTGAGTCCCTGCAGTAAGAACTATCATTATTAAGTCATAAGGCCCTGAGGTAAAAACAATCCAGTTGATTGAAAGAAGCAGAATTCCTATTATTGAGTTCAGTGAGAAACTTCTCCTAAGGATTTCCATAAAGAAAACTCATAGAGTAACGACGTCTTCAACAGTGTTCTGAAATAGATGTAGTTTGGGGTTTTGTAGAGCTGTTTCTTATCATGTCCCCAAATAGAGCCTTAGAGAGTGAACAAGGTGTCTTATAGAAAGGAGGCTTCCTTTAAGTCCTGAACCAGAGGCCAAGGCAGGGCTGGGCAGCAAACTGAACCAGACAGGGCAGGCAGGGCAAGGCCAGGCTGGAGTGGACAGGAAGGGCTGGCTGGGCAGGAATGGACGGGCTGGGCAGGATAGAGCAGTACATGAACTGGGCTGAGCAGGGCTTGGCTGGGCAAAGCGGAGTTGGGCAAGATGGGACAGCACTGGCCAGAACAAGGCATGGCTGTGCTGTGCTGAGCAGGACTGGGCAGAAGTCATCAGAACTGGGTAAGGTTCAGCAGGACTGGGCAGGCCAGGGCAGAACTGGGCAGGGCTGCGAGGGCTGGGTAGAGGAGGGCTGGGCAGGACTGGACAAGGCTGGGCAGGTCTGGGCAGAGAACAAGGCATAGCAGGACAGGGTCTTGCACTCTGGAAGGAGTTGCTGAAGGAAGCAGAATGTCCTTTGCTCCCAGCAACCCCAGAACTCATCCTCCCTTGGCATCAGAAGCCTGCTTGCCCTGTTTCATTGTGGATTTTGAACCCTGGCAAGGGTAGCAGAGACTCAGAGGCCTCCCCTGAGGTGGCAAGGGTAGCAGAGACTCAGAGGCCTCCCCTGAGGATGCTGTAAGAGTGACTCAATCATCTTGAACTGGGCAGAGTAGTGTCCTCATGGTTGGTAAAGACCGTCTGGATCTAATGGGTCCTCTGCCTTGAAGGTCCTTCTTCCCTGGAAAACTCCTTGTCCTTAAAGAGCCAATATAAAAAGCAATTCCTCTGTGCCACTGTCCTGATGTTTCAGCTCTGCGATTCTCAGACCCTTCACTACATTAACTGTGGGTCACCAATAATGGCACCTGTGCCATTCATTCCTAGTGTTGGTTATCATTCCACTCCTTCTCCCCTGTGCACTCACCATGAGTGAGAATGATGGTACTTGAACGGTCTCTACTTTGACACATGCAACATTAATAACAAACTGTTTACAATATGCTTCACAATTAACATGTCAAGACACCTCCACCGGGAGTCACTCCTAGGCTGAGATAGATCCAATTGCAGGATCAGAGAATAGAGGTAGAAGGGGCTTTAAGAAGTCTTAACAGGAAACTGACGTCCTTACCTGAAGTCACTCAGATAATTCAAAGGAGAATCTAAGCACATTTCTTTTGCCTCTTGGTCTGGTATTATCCCCTGGAAGCCTTTTTTAAAAAATGGGATTTAGTATGTCAGACACTCTGGGTTAATGGCTCTGAAACCAAGATTTTTCAAAAGGTGGGTCAGTGACTCCCAGGATTTGGGTATTTCTAGAAATTCTCTGAAATGTCACTGCCAAGTCTGAACTCATGGTTCCTTTCCCCCTCGATTCAGTGGCACCCACAGGGGCTTCCTCCCCTTTTAATGGTTTTGCTGGAGATCTATAGGAGCTCCCAAAGTAGAGTGAGAATCCCGAATAAACACACTCAGATCAGCCCGGAGGGAAGATGATGGGCACTGGAGTCAGACAGACCTGGGTTTGGAGCCCTCTTTGATAGCTTGAGTGAGTCATTGACTATCCCCAAGTCTCAGTTTTCTAATCTGTAAACCTGAGATGAGAGTATTCACCACACGGGACTGTCATGAAAATGATGAGATGAGTACAAAATGTCCAACTCAGAGTAGGGGATCAGTAGACACATTTGTTGCTTTTCTTCTTGAAAGAGCCCCAGATGTCATCTGTAAAGGCTATTTGTGCCTGGAAGGCAGTTCAGAGCAGCCTGCTGGGTAGGATCTCAGGCCCTGAAGTCAGACCGCCGCCCTAGTTCATTTCTGCTGCCTCTTACAGGCTGTGCTGACTTGCATGGGTGAGCCTCAGTTTCCTCATCATTCCTACATTGCACAACCATTGTGAAGATTAAAGAAAATACTGCATGTAAGTGGCTTGACAGCTCAGTGTCTAGTACCAGTCAATGCCAGCTCTTATTGGCAGTATTGTTACCCCAGCAGAACACTTTAGATGATGACAAGAACAATCTTCCAGAAGCTGTGGCTTCCTATAGCTGACCAGCAGCGATGCGTTGGGCTCAGTTCTCTGGCCAGATGTAGATGCAGGTGCCTCCTGTAACTCTGGATTTGTTCCCTGAAACCTGTTATGAAAACAAAGGGGGCCTCACAGTAGCTGCCTCTCCTATTCAGGGTGTCCAGCGGACTTAAAGTGCTCAGAGGCATATCTAAAAACTGTGTGTGTAACACATGGTTAAACCAGGCACAAAGTTTCTCTGCCCCCCAACCCCTTAACTCAGGGTCCTCCCAAAGGGCTGCTGCTAGGGCTCAGGATCCCAGATCACCCACTCTGGCCCATACTTGATTAGCATTGCAGATTTCTCAAGCCAGGACCTGCCTAATCCTAGCTTGAAGCTTTAACCAGATAAACATTTAATGAGTCCTGGAGCACAGTGGGCTCAGTCCTGGGGGTGTCAGGAGGGAGGGGAGGAGAAGCAGTTGCTGTTTGGAGCTGCCAGCTCTGCACTCCCCTTCCCACAGCCCGCTCCTACTTGACTCACTTCCAAGCCTTGGCTGCCCCAGCAGAGTCTACGGGGCTGAGCACAGGGGCTGACTCCTGCATCTCAGAGCTGTGGCTTTAACTTTCATCAGGTCATTATGGCCCCTGGCTGAGGCAGGGCAGGAGTGGGGACCTGGCCCTCCATATAACTGGGGGCCGCTAGGAAGGTTGGACTGATGGGCAGGAAGGGCCCCTCCGGAGCAGCCTCCTTGGCAGATTGCAAGGGGAAGGTCACAGCGCCAATGAATGCTGCTCTTTCTTTCCCCAAGGTCCCGTGCCTGGCAGGCTCCAGGGGTCTGGGGGGACTCTGAAGGATCACGACACTCAAGACGTAGGTCCCAAGAGGGCATCTCCAGCGGCCTATGGGACACAGTGAAATGAGACCATTTCCATCTATGTTATGTAGTATGTTGAGTTCCCTAGTATGCCGAAGAGGTTATATCCAGCCACATTTATATCCCCAGTTTATGGATGGGGAGACTAAAGCCTAGGCAGGATGAATGAAGTACCTGAGACTGCTGAGTCATGCAGGGCCAAGACTAGAACCTGAGGTCTTAGGGCTGCAGTCAGTGCTCCTCCTGAGGGAGCTCCCGCCCTGACCACACAGGTCTCCCCTGGTCCTGGAAAGGTTTGCAGAGAGGTCCTAAAAGGCAAGTGGGGCCCCAGATGTGGGTGCCTATGACATCAGTGCTAGGCAGACTGGACCGGGGAGCAGGAAGAGGTCTGGAGTCCCATTAGGCAAGGCAGATGAGGTGGTCAGATTCTCTGCAGAGCCTGCTTACCTCCTCTGGAGAATTGGTAGAAAAGGGCTGCTCATCATGTGTTTTGGGATTGTTGTAAAAATGAAATGAGATGGGCATGAAGGTGTCTTGTACATTGTAAACAAATACAAAAACAGTGGGCCAGGAGGGATGGCTCAAGCCTGTAATTCCAGCACTTTGTGAGGCCAAGGCAGGCGGATCATGAGGTCAAGAGATCGAGACCATCCTGGCCAACATAGTGAAACCCCGTCTCTACTAAAAATATAAAAATTAGCTGGGTGTGGTGGTGTGCACCTTTGTCCCAGCTACTCAGGAGGCTGAGGCAGGAGAATCGCTTAACCTGGGAGGTGGAGATTGCAATGAGCCAAGATCACATCACTGCACTCCAGCCTGGTGACAGAGCGAGACTCCATCTCAAAAAAAAGAAAAAAAAAACCACACACACACACACACAAACAAACAAAAAAAAACAATGCGACTAACATAGAGTCAGCTGAAAGCAACCAGGTTGGGGACACTTACAGCAGAAAACAAAAAGTAAGAAGGAAGGAGAGCTTTAAGGTGGCATTGGTTTTCTTTCCTTATTCCTATTTTCTGCCTATGGGCTGTCTTCGCTTTCTATGTGAAATGTGCTCACCTATTTCATTTTATTTTTTGATCTAGAAGCTTCAAGACCAGCTTTAAAATGAAAATGATTTTATGGGACAGAATCTCAGTGTAAATTCTGAATTTTACCTGAATTTTTGATCTTAAGCACGTTATTATGTTGATATTTTTTAATACCATTCTCTCAATTTCCAAGAATACAAATTAGGTATTTATCTGCTTGACATTATACATTAAAGTAAAAACAATTTAATTTGGATTTGCTACTGTAATTTGCACACAGATACCACTTAAAAATCATGTCCTAAAAATGTCAGACTTAGCCTGAACAAGTTTTAGTGGGAATATATTACAAAGCAAAGGGAATAAATGCATCATATAGAATGTTATAAAATATAGATACCTTAATCAATTTTAAGCTCACATTTAGACTTCAATAAAGGAGAATGATCATATGTGAGTGAATAATTATTTTAAATGTAGTTATAATTGGTATTACATTTTGGCTCACACAAAATATTGTAAAATGTGAGTTTTATGCAGCAAACATGTTTTGTCATGAGTTTCCATTGTTTCTTTTAAAATGTTTTTGGAGGAAGGAAGATCTTTGCCAATGACTGCTTGGAAGGACCTAAGGGAATGGGTCAATATCATTAACGCTTAACTGAAGAAGAAACTGAAGCCCAGAGAACTTCAGTAACTCTCCTGAGATTGCACCATGAATCAAGGGCAAAGGATGGTGTTCCCTAAGTGTCCTGACTTCTGATCTTGTGCATTGGTCTCTACAGTTTTAACTGCTGCTTTTCATCGTTACTTTTGGTTAGGAATGTCAACTGGTGCTACAATCTCATTTTTTCCCCTCTTACAACCTCATTTATAGAGCTAAATATGTTTCTTCCTCCCATTAGTTTCAGATCATGTTGCAAGGGGACCCAGAGTTCTGGGAGTGTGACTTGGTCCTAGCACATGAGTATGCAGTGATAGAGGGGTCAGAAGGTGATGGAGTAGCAAGGTCCTGCAGCCCCTCGCCCCAACCCCTGTGTCTAAAACTGCTTTACTATGGTTTGTCATGTGGTCTGAGATCAGAAGAAAAGTGAATTTGAAAAGAGGATTTCACTGACCCAAAGAGAGTATGAAAAGCACCACTGATAGCAAACCACCCTCTTTGGATCGACAGATCTAAGGTTGGGTTGGTCAAGAGTGGGAAAGGCAGGGCAGGGGCAGCTGCTATATCCAGTTGAGAGTGGGGATGAGGAGGCCAGCAAAGAATGGGAACATGAATGTTCTCACTCCAGGTGTGAATCTGGAGGAGCTGGGAACACCTGCATCTCCCAGCTGCTTTGGGAGGTTTTGCTTATTTCAGGGAATCTGGAGCAGCAGCCAAGGGTGGCCTCAGAAACCAACAGGCTGTTTTCTGAAAATAGGACATTTGGTGTCCTTGAAGGCAATATACCGTCAGCTCCCTGCTTGGCACATTTACTCTGGAAGGGAACAGAATTACAGAACTGTTCAGTGCTGAATGAAGGGTTTGGAGACATATACCATGAAGCAGTTCCAAACTCCATGTTGATGGGCTCAAATCCTTTTATCTTAGGATCTCAAAGTACCTTACCTGGAATTAAGGGTGATTGCTTCAGCTTTACAGAGAGAAAATAGAGACAGAAGAGAACAGAGCCTGTTGGATGAGATAGTGAGTGGACAGTGGGTCATGAATCAATCCTGGGGCTGAAGGCGACCTTGAAATGCTATTGGCAATTTGATAGGATTTCTTTCTCTCCCTCTGTTATGGAGCTTGAAAAGAGAGAGGAGATTGCTTGCCTTAGAATCTGAATTTCATTGCCAATGAAATAATCCTAAAGTGGGGATTAGATGACACCTAAGAAACCCAAAATGAAAGCACATCCCATTCTTTGCGTAGTTCCTAATATAAACGAATAAAAATACGTTACTTCATTGTTTACCCACCAGTTATCCTCCCACCAATTTATTGATAAAGCTGCAGCAAGAGACCCACTACATATAGCTGTGAGGATAAGGGATAAACTCTGAAATTGATAAAAGTTAAAGCACAGAGTCCAAGAATCAGCAATTCAATCATGAAAAGGGGGTGGTGGTGACTACTTTGTGTGTTGGTCATTTGATGTAGGTTGTCTCATTTCACCTTCACAGTACCCTTTAGAGGTAGTTATCATCATCCCCATTTTACAAGTGAAGAAACAAAGGCTCAGATAACTTATTCAAGGTTATATACTCAAGAAGTGAAAAGTCAGAATCTGAATCCAGGTTTAGTTGACTCCAGCAGACATTTTTTTTTTTTTTTGAGGCAGAGTCTCACTCTGTTACCCAGGCTGGAGTGCAGTGGTGTGATCTCCATTCACTGCAACCTCCACCTCCTGGGTTCAAATGATTCTTCTGTCTCAGCCTCTCGAGTAGCTGGGATTACAGCTGCCCACTGCCATGCCTGGCTAATATTTATTTGTACTTTTAATAGAGTTATGGTTTCTCCATGTTGACCAGGGTGGTCTGGAACTCCTGACCTCAGGTGTTCTGCCCACCTCCACCTCCCAAAATGCTGAGATTACAGGCAGGAGACACCACACTTGGCCCAGACATGTTCTTTTTAGAAAAATTTTGTAAATTCAAGGGGTACACATGCAGGATTGTGTACACGGATATGTTGCATAATGGTGGGGTTTGGGCTTCTAGCATACCTGTCACCTGAAGAGTGAATATTGTGCCCAACAGGTAATTTTTCAAACCTCACTCCCTGACTCTCCTCAGTTTTGGCGTCCCCAGTGTCTCTTATTTCCCTCTGTGTGTTCATTTGTACTCATTGTTTAGCTCCTACTTGGAAGCGAGAAGATGTGGTATTTGGTTTTCTGTTTCTGAGTTGTTTCACTTGGGATAATGGCCTCCAGCTCCACCCATGTTGCTGCAAAAGACAGTTTCATTCTTTTTTATCGCTCTGTGGTATTCCATGTGTACATGTAACTACACTTTCTTTATCTCATCATCCATGAATGGACACTTAGGTCGATTCCAGGATTTTGCTATTGTGACCAGTGCTGCAATAAACATATGGGTGCAGGTGTCTTTTTGATATAATGATTTATTTTCCTTTAGATAGATATCCAGCCATGAGGTTGCTAGGTCAAATGATCTTTCTATTTTTAATTGTTTGGGAAATCTCCCTACTGATTTCCATAGAGCTATACTAATTCACATTTCCACAAATAGTGTGTAAGTATTCTCTTTTCTCCACATCCTCACCAAAATCTGTTGTTTTTGAGTTTTTAGAAATAGTCATTCTGACCAATGTGAGATGGTACCTCATTGTGGTTTTAATTTGCATTTCTCTGTTATTAGTGATGTTGAGCATTTTTTCATGTTTGTTGACCTCTTGCATGTCTTATTCTGAGAAACGTCTGTTCATGTCTTCTGCCCAGTTTTTCTTTGCAGTTTCAACTTTTATTATAGATTAAGGGGTACAGGTGCAGGTTGTTGCATGGGTAAATTGCATGACACTAAGATTTGGGGTGACAAACCTCAGAGCTCACTACTATGGTCACTGCCTGGGTGATCCTGTCACCCAGGTAGTAGGCATGGTACCCAATATGTGTTTTTTCAACCTTGCCGCCCTCCCTCCCTCCCTCCCTCTTCTGTAGAGTAGTCCCCAGTGTCTGTTGTTTTTATCAGTAGGTCTATTTGCTTTCAATGGTTAGCTCCCACTTATAAGGAAAACATGTGGTATTTGGTTCTTGCCTTAATTCGTTTAAGATAATGGTCTCCAGCTCCATCCATGTTGCTGCAGAGAATGTAATATTGTTCTTTTTAATGGCTATATAGTATTCTATGGTATATGTATACCACATTTTCTTTATCCAGTCCTCTGTGGATGGGCACCTAGGTTTATTTCATGTCTTTGGTTTTGTGAATAGCACTGAAATGAACATAGGTGTGTGTGTATCTTTTTGATAGAATGAATTGTTTTCCTTTGTGTATATATCCAGTAGTGGGATTTCTGGTTCAAATGCTAGTTCTGTTTTAAGTTCTTTGAGAAATCTCCAAGCTGCTTTCCACAGTGGATGTAGTTTGCATTCCCACCAACAGTATACAAGTGAACCCCTTTCACTGCAGCCTCACCAATTTTTGACTTTTTAATACTCGTCATTCTGACTGGTATGAGACAGTATCTTATTGTGGTTTTGATTTGCATTTCTCTGATGCATAGTGATGTTGGGCATCTTTTCATATGTTTGTTGGCCACTTGTATGTCTTCAAGAGGTATCTGTTCATATCCTTTGCCTATTTTTTAATTGGATTATTTATTTTTTGCTTATTGACATGTTTAGGTTCCTTGTAGATTCTGAATATTAGACCTTTGCTAGATGCATAGTTTGCAAATCTTTTCTCCCATTCTGTGGCTGTTTTCTGTTGGCAATTTCTTTTGCTATGCAGAAGATTTTAGTTTAATTAGGTCATATTTGTCAATTTTTGTTTTTGTTCCAATTGCTTCTGGAGACTTAGCCGTAAATTCTTTGCTCAAGCCGTTCAAGAAGAGTATTTCATAGTTTTTCTTCTAGGATTTTATAGTTTTAGGTCTTACATTTAAATCTTTAATCTATCTTGAGTTAATTTTTATATATGGTGAGAGGTAGGGGTCCAGTTTCATTCTTCAGCATATGGCTAGCCAGTTATCCCTGCAACATTTGTTAAATAGAGAGTCCTTTACCTATTGCTTATTTTTGTCAATTTCATTGAAGATCAGATGGTCAAAGGTGTGCAAGTTTATGTCTAGGTTCTGTATTCTGTTCTACTGGTCTATGTGTCTGTTTTTGTACTAGCACCCCACGGTTTTGGTTGTTGTTGTCTATTTTTTTTAAGCAGAGTCTTACTCCTCAACTGGAGTGCAATGGAGTCATCTTGGCTCATTGCAACCTCCACCTCCCGGATTCAAGCAATTCCCCTGCCTCAGCCTCCCAAGTAGCTGGGACTACAGGCACGTGCCACTACACCTGGCTAATTTTCGTATTTCTTTTAGTAGAGATGGGGTTTCAACATGTTGGCCAGGCTGGTCTTGAACTCCTGACCTCAGGCAATCCGCTCCCCTCAGCTTCCCAAAGTGCTGGGATTATAGGCATGAGCTACCGCCTGGCCAGGTTATTGTATTCTTAAAGTATAATTTGAAGTCAAGTAATGCGATGCCTCCAACCTTTCTCTTTTTGCTTAGGACTTCTTTGGCTATTCTGGCTCTTGTTTGGTTCTATATGAATTTTAGAATATATTTTTCTAATTTTGTGAGAAATGATGTTTGTGTTTTGATAGGAATAGCATTGAATCTATAAATAGCTTTGGACAGTATGGCTATATTTATTAATATTGTATCAATATTAAACAATATTGATTCTTCTAATCCATGAACATATAATATTTTTCCATTTATTTGTGCTGTGTCTGATTTTTTTCAGCAGTGTTTTATGTTTCTCCTGATAGAGACCTTTTACCAGTTTGGTTAGATAAGTTCCTAAGTATTTTATTCTTTGGGTGACTATTGTAAATCTTTGTCTACTTTTTAATGGAATTATTTGTTTTTACTTGTTGAGTTCATTGTAAATTCTGGATATTAGTCCTTTGTCAGACACATAGTTTACAAGTATTTTCTCCCATTCTGTTGGTCATCTCTTTATTGATTGTTTATTTTGCTATACAGAATCTTTTTAGTTTAATTAAGTCCCATTTGTGTAATTTTTGTTTTGTTGCATTTGCTTTTGAGGTCTTAGTCATAAATTCTTTGCTGAGGCCAATGTCCAGAAGAGTTTTTCCTAGATTTTCTTCTAAGATTTTTATTTCAGGGGTGTAATGATATGGTTTGGCTATGTCCCCACCCAAATCTCATCTTGAATTCCCATGTGTTGTGGGAGGAACCTGGTGAGAAGTAATTGAATCATCAGGGCAGGTCTTTCCCATGCTGTTCTCATGATAGTAAATAAGACTTATGAAAGCTGATGGTTGTTATAAGGGAGAGTTTTCCTGCATAAGCCCTTTTTGCCTGGTGCCATTCATGTAAGACATGACTTGCTGCTCCTTGCCTTCCGCTATCATTGTGAAACCTCCCCAGCCACGTGGATCTGTAAGTCCAATAAACTTCTTTCTTTTGTAAATTGCCCAGTCTCGGGTATGTCTTTATCAGCAGCGTGA
The DNA here is from genome assembly GCA_004027715.1 of Plecturocebus donacophilus. Lineage (NCBI taxonomy): Eukaryota > Metazoa > Chordata > Mammalia > Primates > Pitheciidae > Plecturocebus > Plecturocebus donacophilus. Next base: position 17,216 of record PVKP010034608.1, read on the forward strand.
AAATGGACTCATACATAATCCTTTGTCAGATACATAGTTTACAAAGATTTTCTCCCATTCTGTAGGTGTCTGTCTACTCTATTGATTATTTCTTTTGCTATACAGAATCTTTTTAGTTTAATTAAGTCTCATTTGTCTATTTTTGGTTTTGTTGCATTTGCTTTTGAGGTCTTAGTCCTAAATTTTTGCCGAGCCCAATGTCCGGAAGAGTTTTCCTAGATTTTCTTCTAAGATTTTTATAGTTTCAGGTCTTACGTTTAAGTCTTTAATCCATCTTGAATTATTTTTTGTATGTGGTGAAAGATAAGGGTCCAGTTTCATTCTTCTGCATATGGCGAGCCAGTTACCACAGCACCATTTATTGAATGCAGTGTCATTTCCTCAGTGTATATTTTTGTTGACTTTGTCAAAGATCAGTTGGTTGTAGGTATGTAGCTTTATTTCTGGATTCTTTATTCTGTTCAATTGACCTATATGTCTATTTTTATACCAGTATCACGATGTTTTAGTTACTACAGCCTTGTGGTGTGGTTTAAAATCAGGTAATGTGATGCCTCCAGCTTTGTTGTTTTTGCTTAGGATTGCTTTGGTTATTTGGACTCTTTTTTTTACTCCATATGAATTTTGTGATTATTTTTTCTAATTCTGTGAAAAATGATGTTGATTTGATATCAATTGCATTGAAACTCTCATCATACCTGAGTTCTTGAGACTAAAAGTCAATGCTGTTAGAATTTTAAATGTGGTTAAGACAACAACAGAAAGATTTTGTTCTTATTTATTTTGGAGTAAACTTAATAAGAAGTGTTTAAATCCTATATGAAGAAAACCAGAAAACACTTTTGGGAGACACAGAATTGATTAAGTGGAAGCACATCCCTGTTCTTTGATAGAATATTTCAATATCATCAGTATGCTGGGAAGTTAATTTATAAATTTAATATATCCCCCCAAAACTGATAATATACTTGTTTTTTGCCATAGCTTTACAGATGATACTAAAAGTTCACATGGAAAAATTAACATGCAGAATAGCCATGAAACAGTGAAGAGAAATAGCTATGTTTGTGTGTCTGGGGGCGGGGGAGAAGTGGGGGAAGGAAACAGTAAGTCCTAGGAGATAAAACACATTGCAAAGTCCCTATCATTTAAAAATGCAGTTCTGACAGACAAACAAATGGAATAGAAAGTTTAGAAGTCAATCAAATACATACAGAAATTTAGTATATGATAAAGGTGGCATCTCAGGTCACTCTGGAAAACATAGATATTTTAATAAAAAGTATGAGGCAACTAGAAATTCATATAATAAATAAAAAAATTAGATATATTCAATATGCAAGAGTTAACTCCAAATGAATCAGAAAGAGAATAGAACTACTGGCCATGGTGGCATCAAGAAGTTGGCATAGTCTCTGTCACCAAAATATGTATAAAACTGAACAAAAATCCTTTCAGGGATCTGGAAATCAACCAAAGACTGACAAAACATTGAGAAGCATTTATTCATGAAAAACTGCCAGAGCAATGGGTGAGAACGTCACAGCCTGCAAACTACTTGCTGGGATCCCTATCATCTTCTCCCCTGACAAATCCTATCTGTTCTCCACATACAAATCTGTTGGCAGGAATTGTAATTTCACCATTGCAGAACTGACCAGGAGAAACAGTATCTTAGCTACCCAGGGGAGTGGACTTGATATGGGGGAGAGGGAGGAAACTCAGTGTGTGGTCAGTAAAAATAGCAAACTCAGCAGAAAACAAGCAGGACAAACTATAACTCTCTTAATTTGCCTTGAGGTCCCAGGGCAAATCAGGGCACAAGATGGATCAGTGAGATATTTAACAGGAATATCCTAGATATTAGAGTCACAGAGAGGCTAGGTGAACTCTCTACCCTTCTCTGACTGACCATGAAACCATGTGCATTCTCAGGGACCCAGGAGGGCTCAGGGCAAAGTGAAAGTCAAGGCTGACTTGAGAACTAACTGACCTTTGAAGGCTTCCCAACCTATTCATAGATAAACCAGCAGAGTGGAAGCCTTAAGACACCAAGGTAGTTGAGAATAGCCTCTACCCAAGTGTTGGTTTTCTATGAACTATATAATCCTAGAAAGCCAGATTTAAAAAGTGAAGTTAGGAATGAAACAACTGCACAGAGACATTCATGGCTCTTCACCATGGGAGAGAGAGATTCTGTAGCTTAAGTTCAGGCAAGCTACCTCACTTTCCCTGCCAAGAAAAGAAATGAGAATCAAGAGTTGTCATAGTATACTACCTAAAATGTCAAATTTTAAACAAAAAATTTGAGCATGCAAGGAAACAAGAAAGTGTGACTCATACTCAAGAAAAAAAAATAAGTCAATAGAAAATGGGTTTTGCATGAGCCCAGAATGTTAAATTTAGCAAAGACTTCAAAGATCTATTATAGATATATTCAAACAATTAAATATATGGCAGGAATAACTCAACAAATAGAAAATCTCAATAGAGAAAAAGAAACTATATAAAACAGAATTTCCAGGATTGAAAAATATATCATTTAAAAAAAATTTTACTAGATTTGTTCAATAGCAGATTTAAGATAGCAGAATCAGTGAAATCAAAGATAGTTGAATAACTGTATAACATTCTAGCCAAACATGTGTGACACAAATCTAATCATGAAGAAATATCAAGCAAACCCAAACTGAGAAGCATTTTATAAAATAGCTATATTTAAATAAAATTCTATAAGTAACTGACCTATAATCTTTAAATTATCAATGTTGTGAATATCAAAGAAAGAGCAAGGACTTGTTTTAGATTAAAGAGAACTAAAGAAACAAGACAAACTAAATGCAATACTTGATAACTGCACTGGATTCTTTTCTGGGAATAAAATTATCGTAAAGGACGTTACTAGGAAAATTGATGAAGCTTACAGATAACCTCTAGTTAGATAAAACTAAATCAATGTTAAATGTCTTGAATTTCATAATTTAACCATGCATGTATAAGAGGATATCCCTGTTCTTAGGAAAGATACACTGGTGTATTAAAGATAAAGGGTTATGACGTATATATATTAATATATAAAACATGCTTTCAAATGGTTTGAAAAAATTATTTCAAAGAGAGAGAGAACAAATATGGCAAAATGTTACAACTAATGTGGCTAAGAATAATATACAATGCTCTGTTAAGACCTGCAGTGTATTTTATGTGAATTAGATGGTCCTTTAGGCAAAAATCAGGGCTACACCACACTTTTTACGGACTCTCGGTTTTAAGGGTTTTAATAACTTTTGGAAATAATATTTTTTTCTTTTGTAATAAAAAATAAAACTAATATATACCTGGTTTATTTTATTTTTTTATTGCATTTTAGGTTTTGGGGTACATGTGAAGAACATGAAAGATTGTTGCATAGGTACACACGTGGCAGTGTGATTTGCTGCCTTCCTCCTCTTCACCTATATCTGGCATTTCTCCCCATGCTATCTCTCCCCAACTCCCGACCCCCCGCTGTCCCTCCCCTATTTCCCCCCAACAGTGAGCCTCTCTCTCATCCCCAAGTCTTGCTCCTTGCCTGCTCATCTCCGACCTCAGCCCTCCTCCTCCAAAACAATCCCTCAGAGCCCCTCCTGGTTTTAGTCTGGCTTCCACCTTGTGTTAAATGGTCTACTCTCAATCTGGAACAGCGTCAGTTGATTTTCTCCTGTGATAAATGAGGCTTTGGCTTATTTACATTCTCATCTTCCTAAGAATCAAGTCACTACTTTCAGTTCCTTTAGCTTTGAAATTTTAAATACTGTATTTAAACCTCTGTATCTTGTGATAGCAAAAAAGACCATACCTCTTGAATCCTACTTTGCAAAATGAGGAAATGAAGACCCCATACCTCCCTTTATGTTCCTTCACCTCTCAGTTTCTCTGATCTGAACTTTTATATTGCTGAAGTTGAGTATATATATTATATTTTGGGATTATAATTAAGTTTTCTTTTTTCTTTCTTTTTTTTGCTTTGACTCTAAGTTAGTTCCAAAAATGGAAAGCAACACAGATATTTTACATTACTATGAGGAGATGCCGACTATTTACTGCACAGCCAATAAATTACTGTGCTCTGATGACATTTCTTTCTCTACAGTTGCCATTTCATTACTCCTATACAACATAAAGAAAAATCTTCGAATAGATTATTTTTCTTACATTTTACCAGTTGCTCAAAATTACATCATCGTTTTTCAGGTTTCATATTTGGACTTTGCCTTTCTTGTACTTGCTCTTCCTCAAAGTTACAGGTTGCTTTATGTTTTTCTTGTTAAAGGAAGGAACATAGGCCTTTTTGTCTTATTCTTTTTACCACTCAATCTCTCTATTGTTCAGAATCCATTTCGTGTCTTCTTCACGGACAATGATCTCTTGTTCTTTGTTGAACCAGCTGCTTCATATTTGGATCACAAGTTTCTTGAGAGCTTTTTGGTTTTCTTGGAGTAGTTAAGTGCCTTCCTTCATTTATCCCCATGCTTTTTGTCCTTTTCTCATTCCTAATGTGTTTTCAGACTCCGCTCTATTGAGTCCATTCCCCAGCTCTTCCAGCTCTTCCTCCTACTTCTGTTTTTTGTTTGTTTGTTTTAGAACCTTCTTTCTTGAAGGTCTCAGTTTCCCTGGTCCATTCTTCATAGGTTGGTAGGCCTATTTCACAGCTATCATTCTAGTTAGTATTTAGTTTCCTAGATTGCATCTGTTGTTTCCTGGATCCAGTGTTTTCCTCTTCCTTTATTTCCAACCCTATTTTGTTGACAAACATTCTGAAATAACTTTAAAAGACGGTATGTGGAATATGAAATTTCTGAGATTTTGTTAGTATCAAAAGACTTTTATTCTTTTATACTTGTTTAATAAATTATCTGGCTATAAATTCTAGCATAATATGTTACATTCCTCAGCCTTTGTGGTATTATTCCATTACATTTTAGGATCCAGTGTGGATGCTGAAAAATATGGTGTCAATCTGAATCTTTTTTTTATTTTAGTAGGTAGCCATTTCCCCCCAACTGGGTAGTTTTATTGGTTTCTATTTAGGCTTGGTGGTCATGAGTCTGGATATGGGTCAGTTTCTTTCATCTGGTTGAACTCTACATTTCCTCTTTTAGCAAGCCTCTCAACTGAGTAGACTTTCTATATTGAACATGATGTCTCTTTTTCTCATATGTTGCATCTCTTTGTCTTTTTGTTCAACATTCTGACAGTGGTTTTTGACTTTACATTTTAAGGATCCAATTTATTAATTTTTATGTTGGGGAAAATGTATTTTTGATTTCCAAGAGATCTTTAATGTTCTCTGATTTTTTTTTAATGCCACTCTGATCTCATTTTATCAGTGCAGGATTTTCTTGAATTCCACTGAGATTTTCACTTAATGTTTCTCATGATGCTACAGGTTTTGCTTGAGCATCATGAGATTTTTAATTGAAGCTAGGGAGAGGCTGATTGGGAACGTTCTGTACTTGGTGGGGCCTCTTGATTGACAACTCTCCTAAGGGTGGAAAGACGGAGAGCCTTTGTCCTGGGGGCACCCCAAATGTCCACATGGGTGGGGTTTTGCTTGCAGACAAAAATCCTCACAATAAAGGCTCATGTCCTCCCCAGATAGTTTGTTTTAATTCATTAGAGACTTTAGTTTTTTTTCTTTGCACAGGGCAAATGGCTAGCATCCAGTATTCTGCATATTAGAGTAGAAATAAATTGTTCCATAAATACACCTCTAATCTTTGTTCCATTCTGACCCTCTGGAGCTCTGCCTGGAAATTTGACTTCCTCTCTCTAGGCAACTCTGCCTGTTTTCTAGGCTGCAGTTGTATCTGTTGTCAGACAATACAAACAATCTCCTTCTCCCTTTGTTGAACTTTCTGGTCTGTAAATGGGCCCCTGTAGTTCTGTTTGATGTTTAATGAGGACTTGCAAGGAATAAGACATGTGTCTGTCTACTATCTTCGGGAATAAATTTTAATTACCAACAGTTTTGTTAACACTGGCCTTTGGTCAAGCTCTCTGCCTCCAGGCGGTGCCGCCCTGTGCTGTCTGAGGCAGGTTGCACTAATCTGTATTTTAAATTCAAAGGTAGCAGTTCCACAAACACTTTTCAACACACTAGTAATCCATACTGTTTTATAACTTTCAGAGATATGAACCTACTCATTCCTGAATTAGTGATTCTCCTTTCACCAAAGGTCAGTATTTATCACTTGGTAAGGGATCTTGGTTTCCTGGAACCTCCCCAAAACCCTGGCTTTCTTGAGGCCAAGCCAAGATCACATAATCTACAGGGATAGTATTGTCCTGAGCTTTGCTCTCTCCAAGCCTTTGCCCGTCTTCTTTTAGCTGGAATGTTTGCTCCTTTCTCCCGCACCTTACCTGTTGTCATTTCCAGCAAAATTCACACCTGAGATTCCAGGCGAGACTGGGCAGGCCATTCCAAGTGTATATCCTGTGACATCCTCCTTCTCGTGGAATCTCTGCCCTAAGCCCTGTGGAGGGAAGTGGTTATCAGCAGCTCCTTAATGTGTACCATGTTGTCCCGTGTGATTCCATCGCCCTCTCCTGTCACAGCAGATTGTATGAAGCTTGGCTATGATCCAAGGAAAACCAACCTATAGAAATGACAGCAGCCTATGAGGGGCCCTTGGCTAATTAGACTGATAGTTGTTGTATTTTAGCGAGATAAGAAGATCAGCACCAAGACAAAAGTATGACGAATTGCAGGGGCTTTATTGCCGGCGACCACGGAGGACTCATGTCTCTCCAACCCGTGGCCCCGAGTTGAGGGAGAACTGGGCTTTTATGCTAAACTACACTTTTGCGGGTGGACTGGGGATCTTTGCAAGCAGGCA
>PVKP010034609.1:0-24083 GCA_004027715.1 Plecturocebus donacophilus
AACTCCATCATGTACTCTCTGAGGAATGAAGATGTGAAATCAGCCATGTGGAAGCTGAGAAACCATCATGTGAACTCCTGGAATAACTAGGGATTGCTATAAAGAAGCATCATCCTGCATTAGAATGAAGACCTTCCAGTGTATCACAGTGTCATGCCAACCATCTTTGCCAGAGACATGGTTTACTGAGTTACAGAATTGACTTCTTGTTTTAAATGCAAGGGAATTTCATCAAGTCAGTCTCTGGTTCTATTTAAATATAATGTTAACTATTTTTGCATTGTTTATAATTCTAAAGTACAAATTGTCTTGAAAACATTTAGTAATATTTTTAATGATTTTATAAAGAATTTAGAGAATCCAACATGCATAAAATGTTATTCATATTACTAAGCTTATGATTCTCTTCAATTCAATGCATGATATATTTAGACCTGGTAATCAAAATGTACAGGCATATTGAATTTCTGATATCTTTACCCAATTTATTTATAACCTTGCAACATACATTGATGTAGTTGAAAAGTATTATATTTTACAATATGGATTTCACCTTATTGTTATACATTTTAAGCTATTCTTTATCTTATGTATTGTTTTAGGAGTTTGTAATTTGGCTGTTATATATTTGTATATTTATAGTTTTCTGTATTTACTACTTTGTTCCTGTATTTTTTTCATTTTCCTTTAGACTATTTAACATAAATTTTTGCTTTTTACAAAATTTTCTAGATATTTGGTGCCATCAACAGATAGATAGATAGATAGATAGATAGATAGATAGATAGATAGATGTATACATATATATATATATACATTTTTCACAAGCCTACTTATTTTTAAAGTAGAATATATTGGCTATAATGAATTCCACATTATTAACAGAAAATTTCAAATATCTTTGAAACTGTTTGAAAATATGACAGATGTTGAATAAGTTCAAAGAAAAAGTTAAGTATCTAAAACATACAAATGCACAGAATGACACAAATCATTTGCTACTGAAGACCCAAACTGAAATCTGTTCTTTCATATTTGATTGAAAACAGAAGAGAGAAAAGCAAAATTTATGTACCTCTAATACTAGTGATTAAAAGCATCTGTTAAGTATTGTTTCATTTCCAAGTTAAAAGTTTTCTCATGTACTTCTCTCTGACGTTTGCGTTATGAAAAGTCCTTGTAATATAAAGACTAAATCTATTCTTTAATAATAACAAAAAAAAGAACTGCTTAATGGAAAATATGAAGCGTGTGATTGTCATCATTCTAAATTAGTATTTTAATTATAAGAATTATCATAGTAGCTATGTGTACAGATATTAACTCTGTATGCTAAGTCCTAGAAGCAAACTTTTAGATATGGACACACAGCCCTGTGAAATCATCATCATACTGTGTAGCAGTTTTTTTTTTAGCTTCAGATTGTCTATGTCAACTTCATTGTACACTGTCTAATGTAATGATCTGTTAAACATGACTGTTACATTTTTTATATGGTGCCAAAAACATTTTGGACATACAATAAACATGAAAGTAGTGATGATATTTTTTGTAATATTATTTTTTTCTTGCTACTAGTGGAAGTGAAAAGGTGTTCACTGTATTCTTCAAAAATGAGGTCATTTCACTGCTCTGCTTCTCATAAGTAAAATAAAGTTTCTAAAAATTGCTATTTGCAGGATCTATGTGACACAAGACAACATAATGGAAATAAAGGCCCTTTATGAATCATAAAATATACAAATAGCTTTAATGCTATTACTTTTGAAAAAGCAATTCTGCAGATACCTGAGTGGGTATGAATTCTGTGCAGGTAGCCTTTTGCTACTTCAGCCTGTCAAGTAAACAAAAGTGATGATGTATGGGCACACTATTTCTGTTTTCTCTTATGAAAATATACAACTCTACATTTAGAATTTTGCAGTGGTCACTTAGCACCAAAGTAGAAATCAAATTAAATATATTCAATGACAAATAAATGCACACTATCCCCAAATAACACAATCAGAATTATACAAATATGAATCGATCTGTTCCATCAAAATCTTTGCATAAAATATGGCAGAAATTAATTAAACACAAATAATTAAGATACAATCTAGTTATATATATGTGCATATATACATATATATATATTTTTTATTGCACTTTAGGTTCTGGGGTACATGTGCAGAACATGCAGGGTTATTGCATAGGTTATACATGGCAATGTGGTTTGCTGCCTCCATCCCCTCGTCACCTATATCTGGCATTTCTCCCCATGTTATCCCTCCCCAACCTCCCTATCCCCCGCTGTCCCTCACCTATTCCCCCACAACAGACCTCAGTGTGCGATGCTCCCCTCCCTCTATCCAGGTGTTCTCACTGTTCAACACCCGCCCATGAGTGAGAACATGCAGTGTTTGATTTCCTGTTCTTGTGTCAGTTTGCTGAGAATAGTGCTTTCCAGGCCATTTGTTCATATGTTTGTTAGCCACATAAATGTCAACTTTTGAAAAATGTCTGTTCATATCCTTCAATCACGTTTGAATGAGTTTGTTTTTTTCTTGTAAATCTGCTTTAGTTATTTGCAGATTCTGGATATTAGCCCTTTGTCAGATGGTTAGATTGCAAAATTTTTTTCCCTATTCTGTTGGTTGCTGGTTCACTCTGATGATTGTTTCTTTTGCTGTACATAAGCTCTGGAGTTTAATTAGATCCCATTTGTCTATTTTGGCTTTTGTTGCCAATGCTTTTGGCATTTTAGTAACAAAGCCCTTGCCTATGCCTATGTCCAGAATGGTTTTGCCTAGGTTTTCTTCTAGAGTTTTTATGGTGTTAGGTCTTATGTTTAAGTCTTTAATCCATCTGGAGTTAATTTTAGTGTAAGGGGTCAGGAAGGGGTCCAGTTTCTGCTTTCTGCACATGGCTAGCCAGTTTTCCCAACATCATTTATTAAATAGGGACTCCTTTCCCCATTGCTTGTTTTTGTCAGGTTTGTCAAACATCAGATGGTTGTAAATGTGTGGTATTGCCTCCGAAGCCTCTGTTCTGTTCCATTGGTCTATATCTCTGTTTTGGACCAGTACCATGCTGTTTTGATTACTGTAGCCTTGTAGCATAGTTTGAAGTCAGGTAGCATGATGCTTCCAGTTTTGTTCTTTTTGCTTATAATTGTCTTGGCTATGTGGGCTCTCTTTTGGTTCCATATGAAGTTTAAGGTGTTTTTTTTTTTTCCAGTTCTGTGAAGAAGGTCGATATTAGTTTGATGGAGATAGCATTGAATCTATAAATTACTATGGGTAGTATGGCCACTTTCATAATATTGAGTCTTCCTATCCATGAACATTGAATGTTTTTCCATATATTTATGTCCTCTCTTATTTCCTTGAGAGTGGTTTGTAGTTCTCCTTGAAGAGGACCTTTGCATCCTTTGTTAGTTGTATTCCTAGGTATTTCATTCTCTTTGCAGCAATTGCGAATGGGAGTTTGTTCTTGATTTGGCTCTCTTTGAGTCTGTTACGGGTGTATAGAAATGCTTGTGATTTCTGCACATTGATATCCTGAGACTTTGCTGAAATTGCTTATCAGCTTAAGGAGATTTTGGGCTAAGATAATGGGGTCTTCTAAATATACAGTCATGTGGTCTGCAAATAGAGACCATTTGACTTCCTCCTCTCTTAATTGAATACCCTTTATTTCTTTCTCTTGCCTGATTGCTCTGGCTGGAACTTCTTCCAATACTATATTGACTAGCAGTGGTGAGAGAAGGCATCCTTGTATAGTGCCAGATTTCAAAGGGAATGCTTCCAGTTTTTGCCCATTCAGTATAGTATTGGCTGTGGGTTTGTCATAAATAGCTTTTATTATTTTGAGACATGTTCCATCGATACCTAGTTTATTGAGAGTTTTTAGCATATAGGACTGTTGAATTTTGTCAAAGGCCTTCTCTGCATCTATTGAGATAATCATGTGGTTTTTGTCCTTGGTTCTGTTGATGTGGTGGATTACTTTTGTAGACTTGCATATGTTGAACAAGCCTTGCATCCCTGGGATGAAGCCTACTTAATCATGATGAATAAGTTTTTGATGTGCTGTTGCAATCAGTTTGCCAGTATTTTCTTGAAGATTTTTGCATCTATGTTCATCATGGATATTGGTCTGAAGTTTCCTTTTTTTGTTGTGTCTCTGCCAGGTTTTGGTATCAGGATGACGTTGGTCTCATAAAATGAGTTAGGGAGGATTCCCTCTTTTTGTATTGTTTGGAATAGATTCAGAAGTAGTGGTACCAGCTCCACTTTGTATGTCTGGTAGAGTTCGGCTGTGAACCCATCTGGAGCTGGGCTTTTTTTGGTTGGTAGGCTATTAATTGCTGCCTTGACTTTAGCCCTTGCTATTTGCCTATTCAGGGTTTCAACTTCCTGGTTTAGGCTTGGGAGGGTGCAAGTATACAGGAATTTATCCATTTCTTCCAGGTTTACTGGTTTATGTGCATAGAGTTGTTTGTCGTAATCTCTGTTGGTAGTTTGTGTTTCTGTGGAATTGGTGATGATATCCCCTTTATCGTTTTTTATTGCATATATTTGATTCTTCTCTCTTTTTTATTTTATTAATCTGGCTCGTGGTCTATATTGTTGATCTTTTCAAAAAATCAGCTCCTGGATTTATTGATTTTTTGAAGGATTTTTGTGGCTCTATCTCCTTCAGTTCTGCTCTGATCTTAGTTATTTCTTGTCTTCTGCTAGGTTTTGAGTTTTTTTGGTCTTTCTCCTCTGGCTCTTTCAATTTTGATGATAGGGTGTCGATTTTAGATCTTTCCTTGCTTCTCATGTAGTCTTTTATTGCTATAAATTTTCCTCTAGGCACTGATTAAAATGTGTCCCAGAGATTCTGGTACATTGTGTCTTCATTCTTGTTTGTTTTGAAGAACATCTTTAATTCTGCCTTCATTTCATTGTTCATCCGGTCAACATTCAAGAGCCAGTTGTTCAGTTTCCATGAAGTTGTGTGGTTCTGAGTGAGTTTCTTAATCCTGAGTTCTAATTTGATCACACTGTGGTCTGAGAGACTGTTTGTTATGATTTCTATTCTTTTGCATTTGCTGAGGAGTGATTTACTTCCAATTATGTGGTCAATTTTAGAGTAGGTGTGATGTGATGCTGAGAAGAATGTATATTCTATGCATACAGGGTGGAGAGTTCTGTAGATGTCTATTAGGATTGCTTGGTCCAGATCTGCATTCAAGTCCTGGACATCCTTGTTAATTTTCTGTCTTGTTGGTCTGTCTAAAAATCACAGTGGAGTGTTAAGGTCTCCCACTATTATTGTGTGGGTGTCTAAGTCTCTTTGTAGATCATTAAGAACTTGCCTTATGTATCTGGGTGCTCCTATATTGGGTGCGTATATATTTAGGATGGTTAGCTCTTCTTGTTGCATTGATTATTTTACCATTATGTAATGCCCTTCTTTGTCTCTTAGAGACTAGGACTACAACTCCTGCTCTTTTTTTTTTTTTTTTTTTTTTTTTTTTTTTTTTTTTTTTTTTTTTTTTTTTTGTTTTTTTTTTCTGTTTTTTTTTTTTTTTTTTTTTTTTTTTGCTCTCCATTTGCTTTGTGAATCTTCCCCCATCCCTTTATTTTGAGCCTATGTGTGTCCTTGCATATGAGATGGGTTTCCTGGATATGGCAAACAGATGGGTTTTGGCATTTTATCCAGTTTGCTAGTCTGTGTCTTTTGATTGGGGCATTTAGCCCATTTACATTTAAGGTTAATATTGTTATGTGTGAATTAGATACTGCCATTTTGGTGCTAGCTGGTTGTTTTACCCATTAGTTGATGCAGTTTCTTCATTGTGTCAATGCTCTTTACCATTTGGTACATTTGGTACATTTTTGGAGTGGCTGGTACTGGTTGTTCCTTGCTATGTTTAGTTACTGTTTGGTACGTTTTTGTAGGGTACTGGTTGTTCCCTTCCTTGTTTAGTCCTTCCTTCAAGAGTTTATGTAAGGCAGGTCTTGTAGCAATGAAATCTCTCAGCAGTTGTTTGTGCATAAAAGATTTTATTTCTCCTTCACTTATGAAGCATAGTTTGGCCAGATATGAAATTCTGGGTTGAAAGTTCTTTCCTTTAAGAATGTTGAATATTGGCCCCTACTCCCTTCTAGCTTGTAGAGTTTCTGCTGAGAGATCTGCTGTGAGTCTGATGGTCTTTCCTTTGTGGGTGACTCAACTTTTCTCTCTGGGTTCCCTTAGCATTTTTTCCTTCATTTCAACCCTGGTGAATCTGATGATTATGTGCCTTGGGTTTGCTCTTCTTGAGGAATATCTTTGTGGTGTTCTCTGTATTTCCTGGATTTGAATGTTGGCCTGCCTTGTTAGGTTGGGGAAGTTCTCTTGCATAATACCCTGAAGAGTGTTTTCCAACTTGGATTCATTCTCCCCATCACATTCAGGTATGCTGATCAAGTGTATATTAGGTGTTTTCACATAATCCCATAGTTCTTGGAGGCTTTGTTTGTTTCTTTTCACTCTTTTTTGTCTAATCTTGCCTTCTCATCTTATTTCATTGATTTGATCTTCTATCTCTGATACCCTTTCTTCTGCTTGATCTATTCAGCTGTTGAAACCTGTGCATGCCTCAAGAAGTTCTTGGGCTGTGTTTTTCAGCTCCATCGAGTCATTTATGTTCTTCTCTAAGCTGGTTTTTCCAGTTAGCATTTCGTCTAATTTTTTTTCAACGTTCTTAGTTTCTTTGCATTAGGTTAGAACATGGTCTTTTAACTCAGAGAAGTTTATTATTATCTATCTTCTGAAGCCTGTTTCTGTCAATTCATCACACTCATTTTCTGTCTTGTTTTGTTCACTTGATGATAAGGAGTTGCAATCCCTGGGAGGGGAAAAGGTGTTCTGGTCTTTGAAGGTTTCATCTTTTTTGCGCTGTTTTTTCCCATCTTCATGGTTTTATCTCCCTTTGATCTTTGAAGTTGGTGATTTCAGGAGAAATCTGAGTGGATGTCCTTTCTGTTGCAGTTTTAGCTGTATCTTTTTTGACCTGTAGAGGCGCTGCTGGGCTGCCTTGGATTCAGTCAGGTTGCTTGGTAGGTGGTCTTCCCCTGGTGTTTGCAGTTGATATTAGCCCTGCCTTTCCAATGGTGTCTCTTCTTCCCTGAAGTCGATCTTCCTGGTTGGGGTCAAACTGCTGTATTCACTGCCAAGCTCTCTGGCATGTGGGGTTCAGTTTGAGTTTTGTTGGGGGTGGAGCTTGCCAGGCCTTATGATCTGTTTGCCTGCTTTCAACTCTGCCTCTTTCTGTGGGATGCCATCCCACTGGCATTGGCCCAATTCTCCTTCCTGGTCTGGCTGACAACTTACAGCACCAGGTGGGAACCGTCACTCAGATTTGCATCGACTACCCACGGCGCCCCTCAATCTGTCGGGGCTCTCCGGGACTGTGGGTTGCAGGAGAGATGAGGTAAGCACAGGATCCAAATCGGAGCACCAAGGGGGTGAAGTCCCCTGACCCTCCAAGCCACTTCACGTTCCAGGTAGGGATGCGCCCCACCCTGTCTTGGTTTGTTCTTCCTGGGCAGCTCTCACCCTGCTTTGGCTCCCTCTCTGGGCTACTTCCAGAGTCCTTCCAGTCACCCCAAAATGAACCTGGCACCTCACTTGGAAACGTTAAGTCTTCTAGCTCTCTGTGTCTCATTTGTTGCTAGCCGCATTCCTGTGTTGTCTCCTCTTGGCCATTTGGCACTGACCACCCCCTGCCAATCTAGATTTTGATTAATGTCATAGTGGAGAAAACATATTCTAGCAACAAGAAAGAAAACTGATTTCTTACTCCTGAAGTTAAAAAGACATGGAAAGAATAGATTTGAGTTTCAATGTTTGGATGTTGTGTTAGTTTCCTAGGACAGCCATAACACATTTTTATAAAATGGGTGGCTAAAAGAAAAAAGAAAATTATTATCTCACAATTCTAGAGGCTACATATCACAATTAAAATATATTTCCTTTAGGATTGAGAATGAGACAGAATATATTATTACCATGATATCTATTCAATGTGCTAAAGATTCCAGACCAAGTTTGAGACAAAATAGTAATAAAATATATGTTTTAAAAAAACATATATTTTCCATATATATATATATATATATATATATGTATATATATACACATTCCTGTATATATATAGAAATTATTTTAAGCTATTAAAGTTAGCTAGTGCATTTAGCAATGTTGTTTGATAATGGTTACTTTTTCTCAAATTGATCCATAGATGTAATGCAATCTCAATCAAAATTCTAATAATATACCTGAGCAAAGTGACATGCTGATTCTAAAATGTATATGGAAGTACAAGGCAAGAATAGTTGAAGAAATTTTGAAGGAAGACATACACTACATACATCAAGACATTTTCTTCAAATTTTGAAGGAAGACATACAAGAAGTCTTGATGTATGGTACAGTATGTCATTCTTTGAAATTTACTTGACTATTCTTGTCTCTTTGTGTTTCTAAAGACATGGAATTAACCTAGATGCCCATAAATGATAGACTGGATGAAGAAAACACCATCCATATACACTGCGAATTACAATGCAGCCATAAAAAATAATGAGATCATGTCCTTTGCAGCAATATGGAGGACATTATCCTAAGCAAAGTAACACAGAAACAGAAAACCAAATACCACAAGTAGTCGCTTGTAAGTGGGAGCCAAATATTCAGTATGAATGAATACAAAGAAGAAAACAATAGACACTGAGACCTACTACAGAGAGGAGGGTAGGAGAAGGAGGAAAATCCAAAACCACCTATTGAATACTATGCTCATTACCTGGTTAACAGAATAATCTGTATAACAAATGTGAAATGTAATTTACCTATAAAACAAACCTGTACATGTACCCCTGAAAAACGAATAAAAGTTAAACAAAAGACTATATATTGAGATCTTGTGGTATTGGTAAAGAAAAAAGAAACATGCAAGCAAAACGCACTAGAGATTCTGTGAACAAAAAGCAAGTACATAGTCACCTGATTTATGAGAACTATGATAATGAAGGAAAGAAACAAAAATTTGATGCTCAGCAATTGTACTACTTTTAACAAACAACAACTAAAGCTCTAATTTCACAAAATTCACAAAAATAATTCAGGGAAATATATATTTCTATATAAATAAAAATAAATCTTTTAGAAGATAATATAGGAGAATGTTTTCCTGACTTTTATATATGCAAGAATTTCTTAAATATGACACAAATTACATAATTTAAAAGAAAAAATGCCAAACTAAACTTCATTAAAATACATAATCAATCATCACTAAAGACATTATGAAAGTGAAAATGCAGGTCATAATTTGAAAAAAGAAACTTACTAAGCCTATATGCAGCCTCCAAGATGTTCCTGCTTTTAAACTTTATATTAAAAATATTAGATGGGGGAAAGATGGCCAAATAGGAACAGCTCCAGAGCACACTTCCCAGTGAGAGAGATGCAGAAGGTGAGAGATCTTGACATTTCCAACTGAGGTACCAGGTTCATTTCAATGGGACTGGTTGGACAGTGGGTGTAGCCCAACAAGGGAAAATTGAGTCAGGGTGGGTTGCTGTCCCACTCAGGAAGTGCAACTGGCTGAAGGACCAGGTATTTTACCCCCTTGGCACTCTGGTTCAGATACAGTGCTTCTTCCAAGGCCACTGCAACCCACAGTCCAGGAGAGCTACTGGGCAGAAAAGTGCCGTGAGTTACCAATACAGATCTGAGTGACAGCTCTGGCTGGTCCAACCCCACAAGTTGTTGGCACAGACCTGGGCAGAAGTATTGACTAGCACTGAAGCACCTGTGGACAGATCTACCTGCCCTCCGGAAAGAGTGAGAGCTGAAAGCAGGGAGACAGGTGATACAGCTTGGCAAGTCCCACCCCAACGAAGATGAGCAAACTGAAGCCCTCGCTTCAGAGTTCTGCAGCCAGCACGTCAGTCCAAGCTTGACCTGGGACGATCGAGCTCGGTGGGGGAAAGGGTGTCTGCCATTGCAAAGGTGGGTCTAATCTCACCTGTGTAAACAAAAGCCAGAAGAAGCCTACACAGCAGCCGGGCTGAGTCTGAAGCAGCCCAGCAGCACCTCTGCAGGCAGACAAGGGACAGACTGCCTCCTCAGGAAGCTCTCTGAATAACCAGAAAAAATGCCTCATATAGGAGAGCTCTGGATGACACCTGGGGGGTACTCTTCTGGGATGAAGCTAGGAAAGGAAAGATTAGGCGGCAATCCTCGCTGCTCCATAACCCCCATTGGGTGATTCCCAGGAAAGCAAGGTCTGGAGTAGACCTACAACAGAGGCGCCTGACTGTTAGGAGGAAAACTAAAAAACAAAAAGAAATAACTTCAACATCAACAGAAAGGACATTCATTCTGATATCCTGCCCAAAATCACCAATTTTAAAGATCAAAAGTAGATAAATACATGAAGATGAGAAGAAATCAGTGCAAAAAGGATGAAATTATCAAAGACCAGAATGCCTCTCCTCCTCCAAGGGATCACAACTTCTCACCAACAAGGGAACAAAATAGGGTGGAGAATGAGTTTGATGAATTCACAGAAGCAGGCTGAGAAGGTGGGTAATAATAAACTCCTCTGATCGAAAGGAACATGCTCTAACCCAATGCAAAGAAATTAAAACCCTGGGCTGAGACAATGGGGTCTTGTAAATATACAATCATGTCATCTGCAAATAGAGACAATTTTACTTCCTCCTTTCCTATTTGAATACCCTTTATTTCTTTTTCTTGACTGATTGCTCTGGCTAGAACTTCCAATACTATATTGAATATGAGTGGTGAGAGAGGGCAACCTTGTCTAGTGTCAGATTTCAAAGGGAATGCTTCCAGTTTTTGCCCATTCAGTATGATATTGGCCAATTTTCCCAACACCATTTATTAAACAGGGAATCCTTTCCCCGTTGCTTGTTTTTGTCAGGTTTGTCAAAGTTCAGATGATTGTAGACATGTGGTGTTGCTTCTGAGGCTTCTGTTCTATTGGTCTGTGTCTGTTTTGGTATCAGCATCAACGCATTGACTTTTAAAACTTCTGCTCGTGTGTGGCATGTGATACTTCTAATCACAACACATTGAACAAGTCAGTCATGTATCCAAAGTTCTGGTAAATAAAGAGAGTTATACTCCTCCCACAGTATGGGAGGGCTCCTGAAGGGATGAGCCTTATACAAAAAGGTAACCAATTTTGATTTTTTAAAATTCAGTCTGCCGGATACGGTGGCTCACACCTGTAATCCCAGCACTTTGTGAGGCGGAGGTGGGCAGATCACTTGAGGTCAGGACTTTGAGACCAGCCTGGCCAACATGGTGAAACCCTGCCTCTACTGAAAATATAAAAATTAGCCGGGCATGGGGGCTCATGCCTGTAATCTCAGCTACTTGGGAGGCCGAGACAGGAGAATCACTTAAACCTGGGTGGCAGAGGTTGCAGTGAGCCAAGATCATGCTATTGCACTCCATCCTGGGTGACAAGAGTGAAATTCTGTCTCAAAAAGAAAGTATTCAGTCTACTACATAGACTTCCACTGGATAATAACCATATTAATATTCCATAAATAATTCATTCATAATGACAGTTACTTGGAAGTCTCATTTAATTAATTACAATCTCATTCACATTGCTGGTAATTTAGTCCAAGTTATCTCCTTAACTCCATTTTATTTAATGATCTGTATCAATTTTCTCCCTTCTCCAAATTATCTAAATAAATTCTTACAAAATACTCCCTTCAAATAATCATAATTCTTTCCACTATGTTAAAATGATCCCTTTTATATCAAGTTAAATTTTTGGAAAAGCATTCTTGTTCTTCTAAACTGCTAAGTATCCTGTTTCATGGCAAATAATTTGCACTGTTTACCTTCCACATGCATTTTTTTCTTCTGCCAATAGATATTTTAGTTTTCATCCTAAGTCAAGTTCATGATATGTCTCCTGCAAGAACACTTGCTTGATTGATTCTGCTCATTACCTTTTTATCTTAACTAAAGTCTACTTCATCCATGGTCTCTGAGAATTGGCTGAACACTACGTTTATTTGGTTGCATTTTTCACCAATTGTTTTATTTATAGGTATTTAATATCTTCAAATAACTGTAAATTACTTGAAGCAGAGGAAGATGTTTTGGATTTTGTTCTTCATTGCTTCTAATATAGTATTAGAGAATCAAGAGTGCTTATTAGAATTAGTTGACTTGATATTTCCTGCTGCTTTTTGAAATCAGGACCATCCCAGCTTCTAGTCCCTGAGTCTCTCAGGTCCAGGTGAAAATAGTCATCATAAATTCCCGTAAGATTCTTGAAATATCTTTCCTTTGTGAGCTCAATAATGCCATTTTGTTTAATAAATCCCATTGCAAGATGATGTCTTGTTCAATTCCCAAGTCCCTACAATATCCATTTTATCCACAGCTGTTACACAACTAATGATTCAACTAGGTCATTTATTTATTTTAAAAATTTCCTTCTCTGCTCTGTCAGAGCCTGCTTAACACTGAATAATTTAAAGCCCTGGTTCTGCTATAGATCTGGTAAGTAAAAGTGTTTTACAAATGAGTTCTACTGAACTATTTTAAATGTTTGCCCTTCACACTCCCATTTCCTAATCCCTATTCCATGAAGCTGAGGTCAATACAACAGTTTACTTATATTGACATTTACAGAAGAAGAATTCAAACAGAGGTAAAATAAAAGAGATTGATCTTTGAGCACTTTCCCATGAAAATGTTCTTATATATCCTTTAGGATATAAAATTTTAAATCATAGAATGATAGATATTTGTGAGGAACATGTTCATATTTTAATTAAAAGGAACAAAAGATGTTAAATGACTTTCCTTTGTCTATTTGACTATATTGTAATAAATCAGTCTTCTTTCTCTGGATGAATATCAACAAAACTAACTTTCTATGTATTTCTTTTTAGTTTCAAACAGAAAACTTTATCTCGGAATACTTTAACAGTTCTTCTCTGGAAATTCACAAGAACTCTACAACTGTCCATTGAAACTTCACTATAATGTTGCCTAAGAGCCCTTACAAGTGATGTAATTTTTATATGTTTTTGTCGAGATGTCTTTATGGACAAATTCCAAATGACTAAAGATATATGTGTATGTGTGTTTCACACATTGTCAGCATAAAGTAAGTGCTTACTGTTATCTATAGGATTACATAGATGAATAGATGGACAAATAGGTAGGTAGGTAGGTCTGTTCAGAATGATACTATCTTGGTCGGATTGCCATTTAGTACCAGAAAATAAAGTGTTCTTTTCAACACCTGTGATTTAAGGAGTATTTTGCCATAAGCTCTAATATTCCATAATTTCCTTTCAATCCAATATACCAAATGAGAAGAATGGAAAGAATAGTTAAGATAAATTTTATAGAGAAAATAAAATTTCTGAAAGTAGATTATTAGAAATGAATCTTTTTCTTCCATTGGATCTGACTTTCCTCTTTTTTTCTTTTGATACAGGCTCCTACCTATAAATCAAGAAAATGGATGTGGCCAATAAGTCCACCATATCTGAATTTGTTTTACTAGGGCTCTCTAATTCCTGGGAACTACAGATGTTTTTCTTTATGGTATTTTCATTGTTTTATGTGGCAACAATGGTGGGTAACAGCCTCATAGTCATCACAGTTATAGTGGACCCTCACCTACACTCCCCTATGTATTTCCTGCTTACCAATCTTTCAATCATTGATATGTCTCTTGCTTCTTTTGCCACCCCCAAGATGATTACAGATTACCTAACAGGGCACAAAACCATCTCTTTCAATGGCTGCCTTACCCAGATATTCTTTCTCCACCTTTTCACTGGCACTGAGATCATCGTACTCATGGCCATGTCCTTTGATAGGTATACTGCAATATGCAAGCCCCTGCACTATGCTTCAATCATTAGTCCCCAGGTGTGTGTTGCTCTGGTGGTGGCTTCATGGATTGTGGGAATCATGCATTCAACGAGTCAGGTCATATTTGCCCTCACGTTACCATTCTGTGGTCCCAATGAGGTAGACGGCTTTTTCTGTGACCTTCCTGTGGTGTTCCAGCTGGCTTGTGTAGATACTTATGTTCTGGGCCTCTTTATGATCTCAACGAGTGGCATAATTGCTTTGTCTTGTTTTATTGTTTTATTTGATTCGTATGTTATTGTCCTGGTTACTGTGAAGCATCATTCTTCCAGAGGATCGTCTAAGGCCCTTTCTACTTGTACAGCTCATTTCATTGTTGTCTTCTTGTTCTTTGGGCCATGCATCTTCATCTACATGTGGCCACTAAGCAGCTTTCTCGTAGACAAAATTCTGTCTGTGTTTTATACCATCTTTACTCCCATTTTGAACCCAGTAATCTATACTCTGAGGAATCAAGAAGTAAAGACAGCCATGAGAAAACTGAAAAATAAGTTTCTAAATTTAAATAAGGCAATGCCTTCTCATTATTTTTCATCTTATCTTTTAGTTCTACTTAACTTCTAGTTTTTACCTTTAAGGCATTAAGTGTCACAGTTTTTGTGACACAGAACATTAGTCACAATGCTGTGTTAGGCTCTTCTTTCTAGAGAGTTCTTATCAAATTGTAATTGCCAAGAATTTGCGAGGGCTCAAGGTCAGTAAATGTTGGAACTATTCTCATGAAGATGAATGTGTTCAAAATACATTTGAAATTTCAGGAAAGCAAGTTAATGAGAACAATTTATTCCAGAAACAAAGACTATAAAAATTTCAGGAGTGACAATTCCAGTTAGAACATTCAATATCAGTAATCAATTTATTAGAAAAGAGGACCAAGGAATGAGAAGAAGAAATATAGATTAAAGCAGAACTAGGAGATAATGACAATTACACACAGTTAGAAATTGAGTCATTCCGTGAAATGCTTCCAAAGTATGACAAACTAGCGGGATTCTATAATCTTTAGGAACTCCATACTGCTATAGGATCTTAGCCTCTGACAGAAAAGCAATGATTTTCAATTCCCAAACCACTCCTACTTAATATTTAAACCAATTTGTGATCTCTTCTATTAAAGAAAACTCTAGATATATTTTATCATAAATGTTAATGATGTCCATAAAAATGCTGTAAGTGTAGCAGTCTTTATCAATCACTTTTAGTTCATCATGAAAGCAATACAGTCATGATATTTCTTTCTGATAATGCAGAATGGAGTAGAGAGGCTGGAGAATTCTGCAAATCAGAAAATATTATATAATGAGTTGCAGAGCAGTACACTTTGTTTTGTGTAGACACTATGCTTACTTAATTCCCAAGAAGTTAAAACTAGAATTAAGAGACACAGCTTATAATAGTTGAATTTATGGAAAGTCCATGCTTTCATTTTAAAGTGTTATATTGCTTTGCATTTTGGTTACTTTTTTCTTGAAATATTTGGATGTAAAAATAAGAAATCTGCATTTAATAATATACTGTCAATGTAATAAGCATGTTTTTGTACACAAATAGGTTTTGTTACTATTACAAATAAGCCTGGTAGGGTCAATATTAGCTTTAATGTATGCAAATTATCACCACCACGTGCTGGTACTTACTGGAATTGCAAGTATGAAAGAAAAATAATTCTGCATATCCGGCTTTGCAAATCATCTTTAAATGATGGCAAACAAACTAAATAACATGAGTTAACTGTTATTTAGAATTTTCTAAATGATATTGATAAAATATAGTGTCCTATATATGATCCAACATATATCCACAAATGGAAAGATATGTTGCAACCACAGTATTTGATAGTATCAAGTTATTTTCTGTTATGATTGAATAAATGGAGAAGAGAAACCAAATTCATTAATTATCATTTATGAGAGACAATTAAAACAGAAAATTCTTAGATGTTCATTTTAAGCAAAATTAGAAAAGGAATGTATTTTTCTTCATCAGTTTGTGTTTTTTTTCTTCATTAATGTACTAAACAAATAAGGAACAAATTTACAGCTTGAAAGTCTGTGATATTGTGTTTAAAGCCCGAGCAGCTTTCAAATTATTAGGTAATAATGTCTACAATATTAACATAAAATAAAACATCCATATGTAAGCACAAAATTTTCATAATTCTATTTTAAATAGAGAAACAAATAGGTCAATTTAGATTTTAAGTGTGAACTTTCTCTTGGTTGCAGTTATATGTACAAATATGTTCAGATTCAAGGACCTTGTTTATGTAGAATGTTTTACCTGGTGTTTAAAAAATACTCAAAATAATTCTTTCACTTAATATATTTATTTGTCCAGGGAATGTTTTAAAAACTGTACTGCTTTTTGCAATATAAAACTGTGGAATATTTTGGAAGAGATGCTATTGATTTTCAGTGCTTTTGTGGAGAATTCTAAAACTCAAGACCATTTGCCAACATACCCTCAAAGGCAGAGCTATAAAGCAAGTCAATAATGAGACTGAGTAGTTGGATTGATAGTAAATTTCTGTAGCTGATAAAAAGGATTACACAATGCCCCTGGAGGACTTCCATGTATAAATGGAAATATCTTCCCCATTTCTTGGTAGCTTAGTGTGAGGAGTCAATATTCATGATACCTCCTCATGTTATATAGACACTTAAAAAAATCTTTGTTAGGACTTTGGGACTCATGGTGGATGGTTTTCCTACAAGGCCCTAGATTGGGACATATCTCTTAGACAAGATGCTGACACTATTTTGCCAAGGATAACTGCAGTGACATGGCCATGGACTCATTAAGCAATAGTAATGATGGTGCCAGTTGCCACCAGTGTATCCAGAGACAGAGATGATGTTCCGCAGAGAATAGAAGATAAGCAGAAACTAGTTAATGTAAATGTAACAGGACAAGTATAGTTTTAAGTGATCTGCACAATTTGCAATAATACAATTGAGGGAGTTCCAAAGCATTTATAAGCAGACAATGTTGACAAGCAACTTCATCTTCCTCTAAGTGTTTAGGAAGCCATGAAGCTCAACAATAGTAAAAAATACTAAATAATATTAAGCAGAATAACTGAATGCAGATGGAAAAACTGTTAAAAATCAGGTACAGATGAAAACAGATAAAGTGTAAATTATAATATGTGGAGGAACTGGATATATGTAATAGCAATAAAAATTGTAGATTATGTTTGTTTCTGAAAATGCTTAAGAAAACTTTTAGAATAAATACTATATAGTATAATGATGGTGGATTTATATAAAGCTAGTAAAGGTTAAGTTTTAGAACTCCTCCTTTGCATAGATTTCCTCCAAGGCTATGGAATGGGACCTAGCAACTAGGTTAAATTCAAATTAGTTATTTTGAATTTTTTTTTCCCTAAAACAGATGTCCTCAAACTGTATAAGCTTTAGGTCTAGCATGTCCAACCCATGGCCTTCAGGTTGCATGTGCTCATGAGATGGCCTTAAATGTAGCCCAACATAAATGTGTAAGCTTTCTTAAAACATTATGAGATTTTCTTGTAATTTTATTTTTTGAGCTCATCAGCTATTGTTAGTGTCAGTCTGTTTTATGTGTGGCCCAAGACAATTCTTCTTCCATGTACCCCAGAAACTAAGTACAATAAAAAAAAAAAGAAAAAAGAAAGTATTTTCAAGCTTAAGAACTCTTCTCTACCCATGAGTTTTTAAACAACACAGTTAAAGCAAAATTGTTGAAAGAGTTGGAGTAATTCTTTAATCTCCCTTTTTTCCCCCTGATACTATTTTCCATGATTTTCAGACGTATGTGTCAATTGAAAAACTGAGAAGAAAACAGCCAGGGAAATCTAATTCATGTGAACTTCTTGCATGTATGCTCAGATGCCAATGAAATCCACTAAGGAATTTGATAGTTTTTCAGTTTATAAGTTTCTGTTATGCTTTGTTGTTTGGAATTATTTTCATTGCTCTTGGTTACATCTGTGAGATAAATATGCACAAATTATTCTGGAGTTAGCAGGACCAACACTCAAATGAGATTGAAAATGTCTATGCGATCATTGATCAATGTATTCTGTCTGTATTATTGCTGATACAATTCATTTGACAGGTTGTTTATTTTTTCTCTCTGATTTTTGTAAAATAAATTTCAGTATCTACTCTGTACTAAAATATTACACTTTCATTATTATTTTTTACTCTGATAATTTACACTGCCAATATAAGGAGATGTATACCTGTTTTTTTTTTTAATAAAAATGTTTTAGGACTGGAGGCTCCAGGTTTTTTCCATTTTTATGACTACTAAATGCAAGACCATTGTTAATTTGCCTGTCTTTTTTCTTTACCTTTTAACTGTACTAGGAACCTGAAGCCATGAACAAAAGCTAGATTTTTCTTCTTTTTCCCACTTGCCACCTGTTAAAGAAAATTTAAAGGAGAGAATTTTCTCTTTTTAGTTTGAGACTAGAAATAGCAATTTAATTAGTCATTTTTAAATATAATATATTTATATCTATTTTTTTTTCTTGTTAGAGTATACTTATATTGGTTGTCCCACAGTAAAGAAAACATAAACCATTGGGTAAATTAGGCAGATTTAATACAATGCATTAAATGCTTTTGAATAATTCAAAGACTTACAGGAACATGCATTGGAGGCTGCTTTTGTGTTCCAGAGCACGTGACCCCAGTAATGTGATGTAAAGGCAAAAGGCAAAAAGCCTTGATGTCACTGCCACTGTTTCATCACCCTCAACACTCTTGAAGGTGGTGAATAGTCACTGGACACAGGTATGGCTGCCATGGTTGTATTCCCTCACATCTCATCATCATCATGCTTGCCAGTGTCAATTACATCAGTAGATGCCCTCTGCCTCACTTACTCTTTTTAAAGCTTATTTGGTACATCTAATTGGTGGAATCTACTTTGTGTAGAGAACCTTGGCTTAAAAAATCAATTTGCAGATTTCAAGATTTTTATGCAAAAGAAAACATGCTAATAGAGGATGGATTGGAGACTCCATCAATCAGTCAGTAACCATTACTTTAATATTTTTTGTTATTACAATCTTTTCATTGTAGTGTAAAACCAAGGTAAAAAAATATACAAATATGTTTAGCTTAATGAAATATTATAAGGCAAATTATAATATTTATAAATATATATTTATAACCATTATAATCACATTTCAAGTCACAAAATAGGACTTTGCCAGCTACTCCATTCTGACTAGTGTGAGATGGTATCTTGCATGGCTTTAATTTGCATTTTTCTAACAATTAGTGGTGTTGGGCATTTTCTCATGTGATTGTTGGCTATCTGTGTTTCTTCTTTTGAGAAGTGTTTATTCCTGTGTTTTGCCTAGTTTTTGATAAGGTTGTTTGCTTTTCTCTTGTTAAGGTGCTTGAGTTACTGGTAGATTCTGGATATAAATCCTTTGTTAGAGGCATAATTTGTAAATATCTTTTTCTCACTCTGTAGGTTGTCTGTTTATTCTGTTGATTATTTCTTTGGCTGTGCAGAAGCTTTTTGCCCAGGTAATGATCTTGGTAATGATCTCCTGGGCTGTGGGCTTGGTGTACACATTAAGCCGGTTATCATTTACTGTGAACTTGCCTTTTTGTGGACCTAATGTAGTAGATAGGTTTTTTTGTGATCTTCCTCGAGTGACCAAACTTGCCTGCCTGGACTCATACATCATTGAAATATTAATTATGGTCAATAGTGGAATCCTTTCCCTAAGCACTTTCTCTCTCTTGATCAGCTCTTACATCATTATTCTTGTCACAGTTTGGCTCAAGTCTTAGGCTGCAATGGCAAAGGCATTTTCTACACTGGCTGCCCATATTGCAGTAGTAATATTATTCTTTGGACCTTACATCTTCATCTATATGTGGCCCTTTACCATCTATCCTGTGGATAAATTTCTTGCCATATTTTATACTGTTTTCACCCCCATATCAAACCCTATTATTTATACACTAAGGAATAGGGACATGAAGGCTGCCATAAGGAAAATTGTGAGCCATTACCTGAGGCCAAGGAGAATTTCTGAAATATCACTAGTAGTGAGAACTTTTCTTCATTAAGAAAAAATCCTTCAAATTCCTCAAGTCAATATCCAGTCTAATATTTTAATGTATTTTTGTGTTGTATCTCAATTGTGGGGAAAGTAATGAAGAAGATAATGTAGAGAATATTTAACAAATATTAACAAGTCTTTTTCCAGGTATCAAGCAAAAGTTAAATATCAGAAACATGGAAAAATAATTCTTTAGATTATTGGTTCTAGAAATAGAATATGGGCACTAGATGGATAATATGTATGCATTTACTGCTTTTGTTACAGGTAAATGTAAATATGATGAAAAAAGCAATGAGAACCTAATACCTTGGTGGGCATACATTCAAACATTTTTCATGTTCTATGAGTTTTCTTAATGGCATGCCATTAAGACATCTATATGAATATCTATCTATATGTATAACATCTATATGTATAAACACTATTTAAGAATCTGAAACTGAATTTCCCCAATTCCAGGGAATAGCCTATCTACTGAGATTATCAGGTTATGAGACTCCTCCGCCAACATCAATTATGCCCATTCCATATAGTTTTCAAATGCTAGCAATGCTTTAAAATATGGAATGATACATACTCAGAAGCTTCCATTTTAAACCTCTCATTTAAAGGGCTGTCCCTGATTGGCTAGATAATTCCAATTTCCTTTTAGATCATGAGTTGGAGAAAAGAGAGGAGAATCTAGAAAGCTGAACTATTTCAACACCAAGGTTTTCATTTGTGCTTCTTCTCTTCTTGTTCCTATAGCACAGCTGCCAGTGTCTTAAGTTCAGGCACCCAGTGATACCCTCCAGCAGGTTTTATTGCCAGCTTTGGCCTTAAATTCTCTGATTCCCCATTTTCAGTTCACCTTCTGTGGATCAAGTTCTGGTCCAGAGCAACCCAGAGAACCTCTCTCCATCCAGGGGACCTCATTCATGTCCTCTCCACAGCATTCTGAAACTCAGCCTTGGGCAGGACATCACCCTTCCACGTTTATTTTTTCCTTGGTTTCTCTTCTTTTGGCTAGAGTGTTGTTGTTTTTTTCAAAGTAAACTAAAGACTATCCAGATTCTATTGCTCTACATTATTATGAAATATCATTACATAAATAGATTCAGGTAGCCACGACTACTGCAATAAGGACAGACCACTTCCATTACTTCAATGAAACTTTCCTGTGCTGTCTTCCCTATGATCTTAACCCCTAGTAACCAATGATCTGTTTCCCATCACTGTTTTATTTTTTCATTTTAAGAGTGTTGTGAAATTTATCAGCTGTTCAAATGGCCTTTTGTAATAATTTTTTAAAAATTAACGTGGTTGGATTTGTGAATCAATTTTGGTATTTTTGTGTATGGGTATGTGTCTGATTTAAGAAATCCCACTCTCTGTCAAGATCATAAAGACATTTAGAGTTTCTTCTGTAAATTAAAACATATTTTGTTTTTTATACTTAAGAATTTCATCCCTTTGTAATTAATTTTCTAGATGTTGGGAGATAGGAATCTATTTTTATATACTTGTAAATATGTAGACATCAGACTTGGTATCACTTATTTAATAGTTCATTGTTTTCCTCAATTTTCCATATACCTCTCTTATATTTTCAGCTTCAGTGTATGTATAGATTTGTTACTAGACTCTGTTCTGTTTCATTAATGTATGTGCTTAGCCCTGGATCCATATTACAATGTTTTAACTTACTATAGTTTTAAAATAAATTTTGATGTCTGATAGGTTAATTTCTCTCATTTTTTACAGTGTCTTTGTTAGTTTTATCCCCTTTATGTTCTGTAAACATTTTACAATCAGCTTGTCAGATTTCTTAAAATATTATTTCAGGACTTTGTTGTAATTGCATTGGATTTATATATTAATTAATATACAGTGATATTTATTATATTCATTGTATATAAATAGATTTATTAATTTGTAGAGAATTGACATCTTTTACAAATAAATGTTGAAAAAGAAAAAACATGTCAACAAAAAGTTACAAAAATTTAGGTAAAAATATAACTTGCAAAACAACAAATATGATAAGCTTATGTATAAATTTAAAGAAGCTGGTCTCTTCTTTCTTGCCTATCAAACTTTCAGCTCCATGTGTGTGAATTCGTGTTGTTAATCTGCACAGCACGTGACGACATACCACAGGTATCGCTCCAGACAACAAAGCTGCTTCACTATGTCGAAAATAACTGGAGTGATTTACGTAATCTACAATATAGTCTGTAGTACTAAATATTTAATAATGTCTAATAATCATCATGAAGCTCTAAAGAAAAAACAAGTGAAATAATTTTATGACATTTTCCATGAAACAAATTGGTTCCTTTCTTATCTCTCTACCAAATTTGGAGGGAAATATATATTCATTTATATATTGATTAAATATATATATAAATTTATAAATATATAAAACATGCAATATATTTATATATGTAATAGATATTTATATAATATATAACATGCAATATATATTTATAAATATGCATATTTATAAATATATAAAAACAAAAAATATTTTAATATATTTTATATATACGAAACACTATATATATAGTCTTTTCCACAACATACTTGCAACGTACATTTGGTTTTTTTATGTTTTACAGCTTATTAATCTCTGCCTAAAATCTTGCTGATGTTGCTCTAACCCATAGAGGAAAGCATTGTAGATGCGTTATACCTTTGCTTAAAATGTTAAAGTAGATTCTTACCACAATTAAAATACAAAAAATTCTTATCTCAGACTAAAAGACCCTTGCAGTCACATAAAACTTAACCCCTAAACTTCTCACACTTACTCATTATATTTCAACCACTCTGGGGTTTCTTTATATTATTTAAATATAGTAAGTTTATTCTCTCATTACACATAACTCTCCCCCATTGCCTACATGACAAATGGAAGGTACTCAGTGAAAAATAGGATTTGTTAAGTGAGTGAATGAATTCCAGCCAGAATTCCTCCTTCTCAGTTTCTCATTATAGAGTCCACTTGACAGACTACATGTCTACTCAATAACCTCTTCATGGAAGTTTTCACTTCCTGGTTGCGAAGGGTATAAATCATAGGATTCATCAGTGGAAAGATCACTGCGTGAAAGAAAGAAACCACCTTGTCAGCTGGTAAGGCCCTGAAGGGGCGAGTGTAGATGAAGATAGCAGGTCCAAACATAAGAAGTATAATAATAACGTGAGTGGTACATGTGGATATGGCCTTGTTCTTCCCTTCAGAAGCTGACCTACGAACATAGCAGAGGATGACTGCATAGGAGGCCAGAAGCCCCAGGAAGCACAGGAGTGTCATCAGGTCACTGTTGAAGACCATCAGAACCTCCACCACAAACGTGTCAGTGCAGGCCAGCTTGATGACCTGTGGGACATCACAGAAGAAGTTGTCCAGCTGGTTTGGGCCACAAAAAGGCAAGTGGAGGATGAGGACCACCTGGATAATGGAGTGGACAAAACCCCCAAGCCACAGAGCCAGCAACATTGCATAACAGACTCTAGGGTTCATAACAGCTGAATAGTGCAAAGGCCGGCAGATGGCGATGTAGCGGTCAAAGGCCATCACAACAAGGAGTAATCCCTCCCCTCCTCCAAGGAAGTGCAAGAAAAAGAGCTGAGTGATGCAGCCTCTGTAGGAGATTACCTTCTTCTCAGAGAGGAAGTCCATTAGCATCCTGGGAGCCACAACAAAGGAGTAGGAAGCATCCAGGAAGGCCAAGTTGCCCAGAAAGAAGTAGAGTGGGGCTGTGAGCCCAGGGTCTGACCTTATAGTGAAAACGATGAGGAAATTACCAGGGAGGATGATAAGGTAAAAAACTGATTGTTCAACACCCGCCTATGAGTGAGAACATGCGGTGTTTGATTTTGTGTTCTTGTGTCAGTTTGCTGAGAATGATGGTTTCCAGGTTCATCCATGTCCCTACAAAGGACACAAACTCATCGTTTTTGATGGCTGCATAATATTCCATGGTGTATATGTGCCACATTTTCCCCGTCCAGTCTATCATTGATGGGCATTTGGGTTGGTTCCAGGT
>PVKP010034610.1:0-24062 GCA_004027715.1 Plecturocebus donacophilus
CCCGCCTATGAGTGAGAACATGCAGTGTTTGTTTTTCTGTTCTTGTGTCAGTTTGCTGAAAATGATGGTTTCCAGGTTTATCCATGTCCCTACAAAGGACACGAACTCATTGTTTTTTATGGCTGTATAGTATTCCATGGTGTATATGTGCCATATTCTCCCTGTCCAGTCTATCATCGATGGGCATTTGGGTTGGTTCCAAGTCTTTGCTATTGTAAACAGTGCCACAGTGAACATGCTTGTGCATGTGTCATTATAATAGAATGATTTATAATCCTTTGGATATATACCCAGTAATGGGATTGCTGGGTCAAATGGAATTTCTATTTCTAGATCCTTGAGGAATTGCCACACTGTCTTCCACAATGGTTGCACTAATTTACACTCCCACCAACAGTGTAAAAGTGTTCCTATTTCTCCACATCCTCTCCAGCATCTGTTGTCTCCAGATTTTTTAATGATCGCCATTCTAACTGGTGTAAGATGGTATCTCAATGTGGTTTTGATTTGCATTTCTCTAATGACCAGTGATGAGGAGCATTTTTTCATATGTTTGTTGGCCTCATATATGTCTTCTTTTGTAAAGTGTCTACCTGTTCAACTGAAAAAAAAGGGGACTGAAACAGGGAGCCAGGTGATCTGGCTCAGCCCACCCCCACAAAGACTGGCTATTGTTTTCAAACCAATCAGTTTAACTAAGTAACTTACATAAGTAAATAGGAAATAACAACTAGCAAATAACTGAAGCTCAGCTTATAGTTCTTTTGAAGTAGGTGAGTATATTTTGGCTGTTGGACATTAAGTCCTCTAGGCTTGCCATTCCTAAGCTTTTCTACTCTATAAACTTTCCTTAATTTCACAATAGCCATTCATGTGTGTGGTTATAACCTGAAATTTCTCACCCCTAGATTTGATTCTCTTAGAAAACTGAAGGCCAGAATTTTCATATTTTAACAAAGGAACCCTTTATTTTATCACTCCAATGATCTTGATCCCTTTTTGCCTTTCCTTCAATCCTCACCATAATTGTCAAGTTCTTAACTCTGCTGTGTTCTTCAGATCTAATATCTTTTGGTGGTTTTATGAAATGTATGGTAGATCTGTCATGACACTTTGACATTCTCAAACTCTGGACCAGTGTAACTAAGCAAATTTTCCTATTCCTTGGCTTCTAAGTAGGCTGGAGAAAAATCTATAGCAATGCTTTTCTGATTTACTGTAAAGAATCATAGGAAGACAAACATAGTTTAATTTCAGGATTTAATAGTCACTGTTGTATGGATACTTTACCAAGATTATCAATGGGCACTTTGGTTATTTGTAACACCTGTTCATAACATTGTCTAGATAAAAATTCATGCAGTCATAGTCTTTAATGGAGAATTTGGGCCTTCAGTTACTCCTTTGCCCATATTTGCAGTAGCCTCAGAAGTGAGTAAAATGTTGGCTTTGCCCAGGGTTACTACCTTGGATCAACTCCATGTTGTTACTGGATGAGTCTATCCAAGTTGAAGTCTTAGTTAGGCTCCTCAT
Source organism: Plecturocebus donacophilus (assembly GCA_004027715.1). NCBI lineage: Eukaryota > Metazoa > Chordata > Mammalia > Primates > Pitheciidae > Plecturocebus > Plecturocebus donacophilus. Next base: position 1,534 of record PVKP010034610.1, read on the forward strand.
TTTAATAAGGGGATGTCAGTATCCCTGCAGGCCTATTTGGTTGTCAAAGCATGATAATCTGCTAGCTATTCCCTACATTCCATGTATAATCTTCAGGTTTTAGACAGATAATATAACTTAAAATGCTTTGCCATGTAATTTTTATCAAAAACTCAGTTTGAGTAATGTTATTCATGGACAACTTACTAAAGAATTTGTAATCTGTGTTTTTGAATGATTTAAAATTACATGCCTAGGTAATGCCAAATCAAACCACATTTTGGTTTGCTTATACAATTATTAAATATTTTAATGCAAGTTTTGTGTTGGCACTATGCCTTTGGATTTATTTAGGGAGGTCAAGTTGCAATGTTGCTCACTCTACGACATGGTGTCCTTTTCATGAGGACCCATGGCATAAATTTCTATTAGGTTTCTTTATTTGAATAAAATCTTTTCTGAAAGAATGTCAGTTTCCTTCTCTGCTTTGTTAACTATTAATAGCATGCTTAGATTTTAAGTGTAGGCCAGCCATATAGTAGAATTGTATATTATGCAGTTTGGGATGTAACTTTCACCTTGGGCATTACTTCACCTGTACTTATTTTCTCTTTGCCTCAATTTTCTCACACTATTTTTTACACTATACATTTTTAAAATGCTGGTAAAACTTCTTTTAAAAAATTAAGCACGGACTAAATTTGTAACTCAACAAGTAATGCACAAAAAGAATAACCTCTACCAATATTTTCAGGAAAGACACATAGTTATAGTGTCTTTTAAAACAAGGCTTTTCTGTTGGCCTTAAATGGCTAGTGGTCTCTCTTTTTTTTTTTTTGAAATGGAGTTTCCCTCTTGTTAACCAGGCTGGAGTGCAATGGCACAATCTTGGCTCACTGTAACCTCTGCCTCCCAGGTTCAAGCAATTCTCCTGCCTCAGCTTCCCGAGTAGCTGGGACTACAAGTGTGCGCCACTATGCCCAGCTAATTTTTGTATTTTTAGTAGAGATGGGGTTTCACTATGTTGACCAGGATGGTCTTGATCTCTTGACCTCGTGATCCACCCACCGTGGCCTCCCAAAGTGCTGGGATTATAGGCGTGAGTCACTGTGCCTGGCTGGCTAGTGGTCTCAAAACTGAGCTGAGAGTGGCCCCCAGCTGACAGCCAGCAAGAAAGCAATGTGTTAGTCCTATAGAGGTAAGTAATCTAATTCTGCCAACAATCAGTGAATGTGGCAGATGACCAGGATTCTCAGAAAAGATGGTAGCCCCCTCTGACTCCTTGATTTCAACCTTGTGAAACCCTAATAAGCACAGGATCCAGCTAACTTGTGCCAAAACTTCTGATCCATAGATATTGTGAAGACCAAGCTCTGATTTTTTATCTTGCCCAAATTCTTTCCAAAGGGTCTAGGGAGTCATGCCCTAAAAACCATAAGTTCTCATTATATGGGTTTTATTTGACCCTATATATCATGACTTACTCTGGCATAACATTATGAGACAACAAAAAAAATATTTAATACCAAAATATATTATTTTCTTTCCATACCTTGAAATTGCCCTGCAAAGTCACATTCTATAAAAAAATCTCCTTCCCACTTTGTTTTCCTTTTTTCTTTGCAGATCCAGGCGATATTCAACTAAGGGCCAGACACCCTTTTAGGTCTGTTAGGAAACATGTTACAATCTGCTTTCTCTTGGAGGTCTGCCATCCGAGAGATTCCTCTGCACAATAAAACCTGGTCTCCACAATCCTTTTACTTATACTGAACATTCCTTTCCATTAATCCCAGGTCTTCAGATAAACTCAACCAATTGTCAACCAGAAAATGTTTAAATTTACCTACAGCCTGGGAGCCCCTGCTTTGAATTGTCCTGACTTTCTGAACCAAACAAATGTATTTCTTAAATGTATTTGATTGATGTCTCATGCCTCCCTAAAATATATAAAACCAAGCTGTACCCTGACCACCTTGGCACACGTTCTTAGGACCTCCTGAGGGCTGTGTCATGGGCCATAGTCACTCATATTTGGCTCAGAATAAATCTCTTCAAATAGTTTACCGAGTTTGACTCTTTTCATCTACATAAGATAATAAATTTGTATTGTTTTGAGTTGCTAAGTTTGTGGTAATTTGTTATATAACAGTGGGAAAGACTCTTGCTTACTACCTTGTCTTTGCACGATGTATATAAAATTTGATGAATTGATTTACTTATATAAAATATTGAATTTCCTGACTCAATGAAACAAAAATTGCTAAAACCTATAATTTTATTTTCCTTACTATTTTGAAATGCAGATGCTGAAGGTATAACAAACATCTATAACGGTCATTACAGTTTGGGTAGTTGCTTATTTGAAAAGCAGGTGCTAAACTTTATCTTTTAAAATGTGTTTTTCAATCAGAAGCTTGCAAAACAAAATGATTCTACTGGAAACTGTCAATTCCTTATATTAAGACCAGGGTCCAGTGACGTAATTAAAGAGGATAAGGAAAGGAAACCATCACCTTATTTCTGCACTCTGCACTTAAGAAATGATTTATCTCATCAAGTGGATAAATATAGGTCTATCAGCTCTTCCTTCATTTCACAGCCTTCGTTACTCATCTTATACCCAACCCATGTTCTTGCATGTGAACTATTCCAAGGTTGCCCCCAGCAGTCTTGCTCTTTTCTGCTCTCTGTTGGAGCCTCCTCACAAATTCCCAACTTAGGTTCAATCCATTTTTCCTGTTCAATTTGAATGTAGAATTCTCCTATGACCACTCAAAAGCACTTGTGAACAGGATGTGAATTGTTGTAGCCGGGTCTGCAAACATGGCTGCCAATTCTCCCCAGGTCTGCAGTTCTATGCCACTTCATTCTCAAGAGGGAGAGTCTACTTCCCTTCCTACTGAATCTGGGGCGACCCTGTGTCTTGATTTGACTAATAGCATATACAGAAAGTAAAAACCTGTGATTCCAGATGTAGATTTTAAGAACGCTTGAAGCTTCCATTGTTGAACTCATGGGGCCCACCCAGCACCATGGAAAGAAGCTTGAGCTCCACTGACTCCCAGACTTTTTAGTCACACTGAGTGAGTCACTAGATAAGAGCACAAATCAGTCTTAGTAGCTCAGCCCTGATCAAGCATCCTGATGAATGTAGCTTTAGAAGTCAGTATCATGTAGCCAATATCAGGAAGAGAAAACAAACCATGTGGATGAGCCCAGCCAACCTAGATAATCATTAAAAAAATCATTGTTATTTTCAGCCACTAAGTTTTGGGATTTATTTTATGTAGCAATAGGTAATTAATAAAATAACCAAATCTAAATATGCTTCTACTTTCAGACACTCCCCTTAGAGGAGGGGAAATAAAGTGTGGCTGATGTATTTGTTGGAAATAATGGAGCCCTTCTCCAGTTTCTTCTAATTATTTCTGTAAACACTTGTCAAAGAAAAACAGTGCCGGACTCTTGTTAAAAGTGGCAAGACAATTTAATTAGACTTATTTCAGTAAGTAAGAGAGATTCCAGTATAGACTGAGCCACTTAGGTTCAATCCATTTTTCCTATTCAATTTGAATGTAGAATTTTCCTATGACCACTCAACAATACTTGTGAACAGGATGTGAGTTGTTATAGGAGGATCTGCAAACAAGGCTGCCAATTCTCCTCAACTCTAACTAAGACAGAGATAACTGAGGTTTTTAAGGGGAGAACAGACAGGGAACAACAAAGGACTTATGGGGAAATAAAGGGAAACAAAAATGGACGAGGGGGCCACGTGGAAGTGAAAAAATTACAGAAGGGTAGGTGGAAAATGACTGCAAATGGTTTGGCAAGATGGGTTAGGACAATGTATTATTTTATGGTTTGGAAGTGCTGTACATTCTTGGATGAAGATTGAGTATACGTCTGGGTCACTGTTAGGGACATGGCTTCCACCTATAACAGGTGGAAGTCAAGCTAATGTTTGGTCAAGTCTCTGAGCACGGTGTCTGGGGAAGTCTTTTGTGCCGTATGGGAGTTCATATTCTTATCCTTCTTGCAGGTGACCTCAAGTCCCTCTTCATGGATGAGATAGAACATAAACTCTTGGCTTCTATACCAATACATTCTTCACTAGGGCCAAAGAGGTGTTGCCCTATTTAAATTTTCTTCATATTTTAAGGTTTTCAGGTTTGCAGCTCCCATGGTTGTGTTTTGGGATATAGTTCCATGTGAAGAAGTCTGATCTCAGAGAGCCCTCAGATGTTTCTGTCACAGTGGATAAAGCTCCAGATATAAGAATAAAACTATCTTAAAATTTCAGACACCACCAAATACTCTGTTGAATGCAGTTGTGGGAGTGACCCCAGCCAATATTATAAAGGTATGGTTCTAGTTTTACTTACCTTCCATCTATGCAAGGAGTTAGCAAAATATACCTATGGACCAAATCCAGCCCGCCTCCCTCCTCTTTTTGTAAATAAAGTTTTATGGAAACATAGGCATGCCCATTTGTTTTATGTGCCATTTATGGCTCGCTTCATATTACAACAATAGAGTTGAGTGGTGGCAACAGAGACTATATGACTTACAAAGCCTAAAATATTTACTATCTGGCCTTTTATAGAGACATTTTGGTGAACGTTGCTTGTGAATAAATGAATACAAAGTTCCCTTAAAAGGATAAATCACATTGAATAAAGTACAGTGAATTATTTACGGTAACTGTAGTTTCTATAAACCCCAATATTTTTATAATTTAAGCAAAATTAAAGTTTCTGTGTTGTTCACATAACAGTAAACAGGTTAGAAAAGCAGTCTCTCTCCACACAGTAATTCGGGAAACCTGGTAAATGGAAAGTCTTCAACATGCAATTTCTGAGTAACCCTGGGTGAGAAATAATGTGCCCAGGAAGAAGAGTAGAACATGATATTTTGTGAGCAGCAGATCTTGCCACAGATAGTTTTATTACCACTCGTATAATTTTATTAACAATCATACTCTTTATGCAAATGATTGTTCTAGTTAGTTTATTAAGCTACCACTTATTCACATGAATTATTTTAATAAAATTCTTCTACCAGACACCAAGGTGAGATAAATGACACTTTGGTAAGGATCATGATTTTGGTAAAAACTCAGAGAAGAAGGCAAATAACCTTTGGGTCATGGAGCATTTTGAAGGGAGAAGAGTTTTTACATTGTGGAACTTAAACGTTATTCAGAAGAAGTATTGAATTTTTTAGGATGTTCGAGAGAGAAGTGACCAGAAAGAAAGGAGTAAAGGAAGACAGAAGAGGAATGTGAGGTTCTGGAGGACAATATTTGCATCTTTGTCATGGACTGCTCATAGCACAAGTTTTCAGGGATTGAACAGAGTGTTCTAGAGAGGTAGCATTGTGAGGACACCCTGGAGAAGGAGCCAATCGCCTTTAAGGCAAAGTGACTCACTTTTTTTTTGAAGTTTCCAAAATAATATTAATAACAAAAATGATAGAGACAGTAGATTACAGAGCTCTAGAATTTCAGTGATAGAAATGTGAAAGCCATTAAATTGAAAGTATTTTCTTCTGGCAGATTAAGCTGTAATTGTGTGGTTATAAATTCTGCATACTCATTGAGTTTTGGAACTTATTGAGATTGAGTTGGAGGAAAAATAAGCAAAAGAAAGATAAACTTGTTCCTTAAAAGGTAAATTTCTTTAAAATTTTAATTTCAGGGGGAAAAAATGTATGTCAGGAAAGAAATTAGCAATTTTAAAGAATCCTTCTATGTCTAGAAATTTAAATTTCCCACCTGGTCCATGTACCAATTAAATATCTATTGAGCCAAAAAATAAAAGCTAAGATATACTATATTCTCTCAAGTAGTTTAGAAACATCATTTCACAAACTAAGACAATATATAGTATAGGAAAAATGTGCAGGACTCATTGCAAATATATGGTAAATTCTCTGGGGGAAATTAGAGGATTCGCAAATTAGTTATCTATTGCTAAAATAATGCTGCAAAGCAAACCACTTGAAAACTTAGTGGTTTAAAACAATTATTATTTCTCACAAGCTTATAGTTTGGCTAGGTGGTTCTTTTCATCTAGGCTAGAAATATCTACTCTTGGTTGGGCTGATTCATGCATCTTCAGTTAAATGGTGGGCCAGCTGGAGTTCGATGATCTAGAGTGGCCTCAACCGAGATGACAAGGTTCTGCTCCATGTGGTCTCTCATCCTCCAACTGCTCTTGTGATTTTCTTCTTGTAAAGAAGACAGAGGGGCAAGGGAGAGAGGTCTAGGCTTTAAACTGGTATACTGTTATTTCCATTGCATTTTACTGCACAAAGTGAATCACAAGGTAGGCTAAGTTTCAAAGAACAGGAAAACAGACTCTACTTTTCGGTGAGAGAAATGTTAAAGCCACATGGAAAGGGCATGGATACAGGGAGATGTAGAGAATTAGGCCCATTTTTGCAATCAGTTTACTTCATGGAATTTTATCAAGGAAATCTTGGTAGGGGAAGGTACAACTTAGCTTGATCTATGAAAGTAAAGGAAAGAATAGGGGGCATTTTTAAGGCAAGAATAACAACATAAATGAAGCCACTATAGTAGGAGATTAATAGAGATGAAGAGTTTTGGTTGTACAGCATGTGATACAAATTATGCATGTATTGAGCTGCTCAGGGGCCTGAACTGGTTTATATTTAGTATAAATCAGAATACCTGTACAGAATAGATCATAAATTCATCAAGTAAGATATAGAAATGTACTCATACATGGAGTTTAAATTTCTGCATGATGGGATACGTGTGTTTGTTTTTATTTGCCTTTTTTGCCTGAGGACAATGCTGCTGTCTTCTTTAATTCAGCATCTGTTGTTTACCCTGGATAAAAAGTTTTCACTAGCTCCATTTTATTTATGACTTATACCAGGGCAACAGATATAAATACGCTTACACATTGTTTGAGAGCAGGGTGGTCAACACTATTAGCCTGTTTAAAATCTCAAACATTCAAAGAAGTATCTTTGAGACTTGTGCAGAGATACAGTACAGGCTCTATTCCCTGCCGGAGAAATGTACCTGAAGCTTGAGAAGGAATGGACTTCTCTATTTTAGAAGTTCTCAAGCTTTTCGATCTTAGGACTTGCTTACATTGTTAGAAGTTTGAGGATCCCAAAGAGCTTCTGTTTGGGTTGGTTCTTTCTATTGAAACTTACTGCATTTGAAATCAAAATTGAGATGAGAAAATAAAAAAATATTTATTTACTAATAAATTATAAATAATAGTAATGAACAGAAGCAATTAATGAAAAATACCAAACTTCTTTCCATAAATGACATGTTTCTGTGAAAAGTAACAATATTTTTCGAAACAAGGAAAGTGAGAAAATGTCATTGTTTTACATTTTTGAAAATCTTTATGTCTGGCTTAATAGAAGACAAATTCTCTTACCTGCTTCTGCATTCAGCCTATTACAACATGTTATTTTGGTTGAAACAAATAAAGAAACTTTGGCTTCACGTAGACCTGTAGATGGAGGAAGAAGAAAACTGCAGAATTCCTGAAAGGGTCTTAAGAACCATATTTGAAAAACTCGTCTATATAAGAGCTCCATAAGATTTATCAGGGCACCTTTCAGAAAAAAAAAATTCAGAATGCAAAAAGAACATATAACAAATTGTGATTTTTTTCTCCCCAAACTGGGCTATTCACTGTGAATTTTTTAAATAAAAGAACACCTATTTCCTCTAATTTATTAATTTGTTGTAACAACAACAACAACAAAACACACTGTGATTTTTGGGCCAGTGCCCAGATCTCTTAGTCATCATGCCAAAAATGCAACAAAAGAGAATATTAATCACGGGAAAAAGTTTCAAAGGATCTGACCAAATGCCCAGGATGAATTTGATAAAACTGTGACCTTACTCACATATAGCTTATTTCATAGTCAAGGGATATATTTTTTTCACCACTTAAAAAATTCCAGCCAATTTCACTGATATTCTTTCTTGTTCCAGAAACTTCCTCAAAGTTGACCTTTCATTCTCTGGTGACCTGGGCAAGAATTTCTCAGAAACCCAAAGCCTGGCTGCTTAGTTGCTTTGGGAGTGGCATTTCCTAAAGTTTTGATTGGGAAAAAACCCTGAAGTTCTAACAAATTCATTTTTAAAGGAATGAATTGAAGTTTCTTTGCCAAAGGCCATATGCAAAGTTTATTACTAATACTTAATAAAAGCAGTGTAATTGAAGGAGAATGTGAAAGTGAATTATTAGTTCTGGGTTTAAAATCCCATTATATGATCCATATATTTCTGCTCCACTTCAAAAAGTTGCGAGTGATATTGGTATGCATGAAACCCTTATGGTAGATTACATATGATTGAATAAATGACTTTAAAGAAGAATTTTATGATCCAAATATAAAAATATAGAAAATTTAAAAATAAGAAAAACACAGAAGGAGAGATTATCACACACAGTCTTCTCCAAAAGCTACCACTCAATTTTTTTGCATTTAATTTTGTTGGCATTATTAACAAAAACATACCACACACGGATTTACAACTTTGCCTTTTGCTTTAGATATACAATGATTTTTTTCCCCCTTACGTTAACTATAGAGATAGTTTTTAGGAAAAATGAAACAGACAGCACATTTGGGGAGTTGGGGGTCTATGTTTACATGTAAACAATGACTTAGAAAATTTGCTAAAAGTGACCTCAGAGGGAGAAAGGGGAAACAAATCTCTTGGAAGCCTTAAATCCTCCCAGGCAGCTGTGGCTCTGCGTTTCCTTCCTATTAAGAGGGACGTGTGGTTTGTGTTGTCCTCCTGGGAGAATAATTCTGTCATTTCCATTAGGAAGATGATTTATTGAGGGCAGTTCCTTTTTAGGATTGAACAGGAAAACCAGCATTGCAACCTGATGGTGCTATTTCCTTTGTAAAACGCTTCAGTGCTGAAGTTGTAGCAATTACCTTGGCCTTGAACTGAATCACAGACACCTCTCTGATCCCTTCTGTAACCTTATCTGGTAACACAAAATGGTAACCACTGTGTCCTTTTGGTTTGAGGTGGGTGAGGGTCGGGGGATACAACTTCCAGATTTCTTATAAGAGAGCATCCAGCCCTGTAACAGATATCCCCAAGGCCATCCTGGAGCAGCCGGGATGCTCAGTAGGGGTTACAAATGCAGATGCAGTTGTTAAAGGGAATTTGACTGCATCTGGAAAATAATTTTCTAAGAAGGCATATGGCAAAACATTTTGCTTCCATGTACCAATATCTCTGCATGCCTCCTTTATTCCTCATCGAACCTCAGGGAATATTTAATAGTTCAATCCTTCTTTTAAAGATATGGTGAAAGGCAGCATCACTGCATCCCAGCAGAGGGCAGTTTCCTCAAGCCTATAGTACACCACTGCAGGTCTCATTCATTGCTCAGATGGTGGTTGTTCACACCTTGTTCATAAGAAAAGTAAACTTGTATTCAGTGACCTAGTTACACAGCAGCTTGAGTTGTGCTCAACAGTCATTCAAACAGATACTTCCTTTAGGAAACTAAAGTGAATACAGTTGCAGTTTGAAGAAACAAGCTCCACAATGAGAGTAAAGCGATCTGAGTACTGGTCTTGGATTTGCTACTAAATAGTCATTGTGCTGGTGACATTAAGCTAGTCACTTTAGCTGAATTCTGCATCTCTGGTGAGGGGTTTTGGAGAGCACGATCTAAAGATTTTAGATACAATAGAATTTTCATATACTACCTCTATAACCCTGATAAAAGTATGTTTTGAAGCTGAGGGTTTGGAGTTAAAGAAATAGAGATTCTTTTTTAAAGTAATGCTAATGCAGATAGTTTAACTGGTTTGCAATATAAGCTTTATAGGTTATACCCCTTCTACAATAGCTGAACTAAACCATCTTACATATTAGAAAAACTCAATTGGGAATGACTATGAGAGTGAGAAGAACTGATTTCCGGGCCTGTGTTGGCTTCTCTCTAGCTATCTGACTTTAGGTGAATCACCCCAACCTTCTGATTTCCAGTTTTCTCATTAGCATGGGTTGAATTAGATCAATGTTTCCTCCAAAAGGACTTGTGATTAAATGAGTTTGGGGGAAAAGGAGGTAAAGATAAGCAGGGGTCTGTACTGCATTGATTCTGAAACAATTTCCACAGTCATCCAACACAGATTTACTGGGAGCTGGCTATCTGGTAAGATCTTTTCCAGGGTAACCTACTTTAAACAGTAAGCAACTGGTCAGCCTGTCATTGGCCAATCAGAATGAATGCCGGCTGCAACTCTGAAGTGGCTCTGAGGCCCCCTGTATTAGTCTGTTCTCATGCTGCTAATAAAGACATACCCGAGACTGGGTAATTTATAAAGGAAAGAGGTTTAATTGACTCTCAGTTCCACATGACTGGGCAGGCCTCATAATCATGGCAGAAGTGAAGGAGGCGCAAAGTCACATCTTACATTGTGGCAGGAAGGAGGGCTTGTGCAGGGGAACTCCCACTTATAAAATCAACAGATCTCGTGAGACTTATTCACTACCGTGAGAAGAGTATGGGGAAACCATCCCCAAGATTCATTTATCTCCACCTGGCCCTGCCCTTGGCAGGTGGAGATTATTACAATACAAGTTGAGATTTGCTTGGGGACACAGCCAAACCATATCACTGCCAAGTGGCATCCAATATTTGTTTCCAGATCTTGGGGAATCTGGATGCTCCTTCAGTGGTTATTTATCAGTCAGCATGGAAGTGTGTCAGTATTTTCACAACTAGTATGTTCCTAAGTACCTGCACACGCTCACCCCTGTACTGTCCCAGGTTGCAGTGCCCTCTCTAAACTTGTCTCACAAAATAGGATCCAGGACCAGCAGCAGCAGCCCTGGGAGCTTGTTAAAAATGCTAATTCCTGGATTCCACCCAGACCTTCTGAACCAGAATCTGCATTTCTGCAAGATCCCCAGGTGATTATTGTGTACTTTACAATCTGAGAAGTACTGGCATGCAAAACAGGTCTGGTTTATTTAAAAGGCACAGGGCTGATATGCTGATGTCTATAGGTAGTCACCAAGGGATGATATTTAAAGCGAAACCTCAAGCTTAGGAGTGCAAATAGCTTGAGCCCAGGAGTTTGAGACCAGCCTGAGCAACATGATGAAACCCCCTCTCTCCAAATATACAAAAATTAGCCATTAGCCAGGTATAGTGATGCATTCCTGTGGTCCCAGCTCCTTGGGAGGCTGAGGCAGGAGAATCACCTGAGTCCAGGAAGGTCAAGGCTGCATTGAGCTGTGACTGGGCCACTGCACTCTAGCCTGGGCAACAGAGTAAGTAAGTAAAAAAATTAATTAATTAAAAAAAATTAAGTGTAGTCTCTTTATAATGACTTGGCATAGAAGCCATTTATGATGGACTATATTGTGGAATGAGTGGTCTGTGAAATTTTGGAAAACATTGAAAAAGATGATATCTGATGTTCTCTCTAATCCTAAAATTCAGTGATTCTGAGACAGTTAAATGTTCTCACATTTCTCATTTGTTCATAACATTCTTCAAATTAGTTCTAATATAAGTTGGATTTACCATTTCCTTTGGGCACTCAAGTGTCAATAGTGATTGGGGATTTTTTTTTAGAATTTTGATTTTAATTTCTGAGATTAATTGAGAAGGAAATGAAAATAATCTGGAACCCAGATGACATGTTTTTTAGGAGGTCAAGGTTTTTTTAAAAAAAATTATTTATATCTTATTTCTTTTACTGTAGTGAAATACATATAGCATAAAATTTACCATTTTAACCATTTTTAAGTATATAATTCAGTGAGAATATGTACCTTTACCATGTTGTGTGATTATCACTGCTCTCCAGAGCTTTTTCATGATCACAACTGAAATTCTGTATACATTAAACAATAAATCCCCATTCTCCCCACTTCAGCCTGGATAACCTCCATTCTACTTTCTGTCTCCATGAATTTCACTATTTTAGGTACCTCATACGAATGAAATTATACAATATTGTGTCTGCCATCTCATTTAGCATAATGCTTTCAAGATTATCCATATTGCAACATACATACATCAGGATTTCATTGTTGTACATGGCTAGATAATACTTCATTATATATATATATATATATATATATATATATATATTGCATTTATTCATTCATCTGTTGATAGACAGTTGGGTTTCTACCTGGGTATTGTGAATAATATGGCTCTGTTTTTAATTCTTTTGGATGTAGTATATGTCTAGTTGTGGCAATGCTGGATATATGGTAATTTTATGTTGAGGCTCTGAACTGTTTTCCATAGTGGCTGCAGCATTTTACATTCTCACCAACGATGCACAAGGATTGCAATTTCACCACAGCCTCACCATCAAAGTTTTTAAAGAAAATGTTTATTTGATTCATTCTTGCTTGAGATTTGTTTTTGCAAATTTTCACTGAAAAGAAAAAGAATAGTTCTGGCTAAGTCCAATGACTCATTTCCCTGTTGGACGGCAGGCTGGTAGAGCATGCCCTTTTTTTGGTTTTCTATGCTCTGGCTGGTTAATGTCCATGCTAAGCTGCTTCTCTGTTTTTCTGTGGGCTTGATTACCCAGGAAAGTTAGTTCTAAGGAGCAGATCCACGTCTTCTAATAATTTGGAGGCTTCTAAGTAGGTTCTTTTTTTTGTTATGCTTTAAGTTCTGGGGTACATGTGCAGAATATGCAGGTTTGTTACATAGGTATACAGGTGCCATGGTGGTTGGCTGCATCCATCACCCCGTCATCTACATTAGGTATTTCTCCTAGTGCTCTAAGTGGGTTTTTGATGAGCTCCAGGCTCTATCCTCTCAATTCAACATCTAGAAATTTGCTTTCCATAGCTAGCTTTGAAATCATGGCTAAGCCATTCAACCCTCATGGATTTCAATTTTTTCAGTTGTAAAATGATCTCAAAATTTTCTTCCTCTCAGGTGGGGCTTGCTACATAATTTGTAGGGCAAAATGCAAAATTAACATGCAGTGCCCTTTGTTCAAGAAGCAAATAAATAAATTACTGTTAAAGGAACTTTGGGAACTCACTAAAAAGGCAAATGCCCATGCCTTCCTGCATCCCTGCCTTCCCAAGGGGCTTTGACTGAATAGGTCTGAGGTGAGACCAAGGGGTTTGCATATATAATAAGAATGCCAGGTGATTCTGATTCAAATGTTTAGTGTAACAGTGTATTAAGGCTTTTAATTCAGCATAGGGTTTTGGAATTTATCTCTTAGCAAAACTGTACCTAAAACTTAATATAAAGCCTTTTCATGTAAAAATATTTTACTTATAAATGCAATAAAGGCAATAGTAACAACATAAATTTATGAATGCAAATGGTAATATTTTTGGTGGCAGACCGAATATATTATGAAACTTTATTGGTGGGAGATTGTGATTCATCGTATAATTTTTCTGGCTTGCTTATCTCGGAATTTATTTATTGGGACAACAAAATTTATACTTTTAATGAATTTATTTTCTGATAATTATTTCAAAATATAAATTTTAGTACATGTAGAGCTAAAGAATCTTGGGGAACACTTTTTTCAAAAAGGTTTAACTTTTCATACGCATCAGTTTTGGGTAAATAGGAATTAAATGCACATTTCCAGCCAACTAAATGTTTGATTTTTCTGAGCTTTTGCTTTCTGTTGAAATGATTTATAACCTTAACAATTATTTTATTGGGTTCTAGTGGCTAAAAAGACAATAAAAAGAGGCTGAGGAATGAAACATTGCTGTTTTTATAATAGAATGGCTTTTTTTGAATACTTCAAGAACTTTGGATTTCATCAAAGTTTCCATTTCTTGTCAGATGTCTGAACACTAATGATTCTCAGCTTTTCAGGCAAGCCACAGCTTTACTATGTTGCCATACTTATTTTAAATGGGCTTTTTAGCTATGTATAATTAAGTGCTAATTTAAGAAATGATACTTGAAATTGATTTCTTTATTGGATTATATATATTCCTTTACATTTAATCAACTTTGTAGAGTTGTCATTTGCTTCAGACTCAAATGTATCAGTCAACATAATATTATATTTAATGGAATTTTAGAACTAATATTTACCTTATTTGTGAAATTTATTTAAAATAAGGTATTTGGTTTCATCTGAGGCAAATAGATAAGTGTACTCACATATTTTGGAATGGGAGTTAGAGAGATTGAAAATAGGTCTGTCGAAACATAGTATCTCATTGATGATATTTATCTTTGTAGCTCCAACTCTGAGCAATGAAACACCTTATCATATTTATTAAATCAAATTTGATGTCCCTTTGATTTAATATTGGGAATGCTTTAAATTTGGTACTGAAGGATTTGGCATAAGAGGCAATTCCAGGCCTCCCAGGCAAAGGGCTGGATGTTGCCAAAGTTTTTATAATATTTTCTAAGACTTAGCATTGTGTTCTGGGCACACCCAGGGTGTTTCCAGAAAGGCAAAGATATAGAGCTTTGAGGAAATTATCTGGGAAATTCATGGCAAAACAACAACAACAACACTGATACTGAGGAAGAGAAAGGGATAAGGCCTGAGTTAACTAGACTGTATGTAATCTAATTAATTAAATGATACATGTTTCAATACTTAATAATTATAATAAATTACTTTGATAATCAATTCTTTATGCTCATTTTAGATACTCACAGCTGTATATAGAAATCTCAGCATCATGGATCCTATCAGTTTGGCTAAACTGAAATTATACAAAACATATCTTTCTCCATTGTGTGCAGGCACTGCACTAGTCCCAGGGAAAGTAATGCCATTAGATAACTCCTTAATCTTGTCTTCGTGCCTCTCCTACCTGTCTCTCTTCCAGCCTGCTGCATATTTGCTTGGTTGGCTGTATTTCCTGGTATGCTCACTCCTGATGCTTCTGCATTTTACTTTCTCCAAATTGTAGAGATGACAAAGGTGTAAGAATCTTGCCTCTATGAGAGGATCTTATAGCTTTATTAAGCCAATGCTTAAGGTATTTTTGACACTTATGCAGAGAATATTGAAAATAACAATACAACAAAACCAGTAACAATTATACTTTACATGTTTCAAATATTAGATTCTTGACTCTCGAAGGGATTTTACAGATCATATGGCTCAGTTTCCAATTTGAGATATGAACTTTCTCCTCAGCATTAATATAACAATGTCTTCTACTTCCGTTGGGACATTTCTAGTGTGGCAAAACTCATAGCTTCCAAACACTCTATTAGAAATGTATTTTCTTTTATTGAGCCCAAATCTATTTTTCTGTTACTTCTATCTATTGGGTGTGTGTGTGTGTGTGTTTGCAGGTCATATTGAATGGTTCTAAACCCTTTCATGGGTCAGCCTTTGAAGTATCTAATGATATCTATCCTATCCAGTGTGAGTCTTCTTTTCTCCAGGCTGAATATTTTCGAATTACCTCAACTCTTCATTACATTGCACTGATATGGCTCATATTTTTAATACTTTCACATATATCATTTCAATTTATTGCCCAATTAAATTTTAGAAGTAGGTAAGGCTCTGTAAAACTCTACATTTACAATGAGAAAACTGAGTTGTACAGACTTTGTTTGAAAGAGAAGTTAATTGATACCCACCTGCTTTTTGTGTTACAAGTTTTCATTGCCATCTGTTTTTTAATTAATCATTTTAGAAAAGGAGCAGTTTTATTTTTGGCATAATTCGAGGTCAGATTATGACATTAAATTTTAAATTTTCAGGTGTTAATGTTTAATCAAGTTTTTCAATTTCAGGAGTTCTTGGGTATTAAGCTGGTGAGTCTTAAGACAAGGATGTGAAACAAGCCATCAATTTTAGTTATCCAGTGATATTTAATAAACATATTTTAGCTACATATTTATACAGCTAGAAAATTTTCTAGACTCAAGTTAAAAAAATCTACATATAGCATTTCCTCAAATGAAATGGTCTCTCTTTGCTGTATTCTTATGGAGCCTTGATTTGTAGTGCTTCTTTTTCTTTACACCTAGAGTTCTAGAAAGTTTACTAATGAGCTCAGAAGTTTCCAGTCACTTATATATGATGGGATAGAGAAATAATACAGTTGGTCTCTTTTTAAAGAGAAGGTGTACTTTCTCATGGGAAAAATGCTTCTACCTGAGAGGTACAATTTCATTTTGTAAATTCTACCTTCTAAATGTTACTTTTCATGCTGTAATGAATGCAAGAGGAAACTCTACCCTTTCCTCTAAATGACTTATGATGTAATGCCTTTACAGATTAAAAGCACAATTTGACTAATGGGCTTCATTCTTACTTGTAAGGTTTTATACATTTCATCACGTTCACCCTGTTGGACACACCACACACTACATAATTTGTTCTAAAAATAGACTGTATGAAAAGAGTTGATTCAAGAATCAGAGGTCTCATTCTAATCAAGTTCTTAGCTTGGAATTTAACCAGTAACAATGCTAATTTATAATGTTATATGGATACTATTATGGTTAGGTAGAGTGTAAAAAAATGCAAACCATTGACAGCATCATGAAATTGCTTAAAGTGAATATTGTCTCTATAAACTGTTAGGTTGAAAGCAATAAAATCATAAACCTGGTGGCAAAATAAGCTCACTTGCCAGAATGCCTATTTTCTGATATGCTATCTTGATTTTTAAATGACTAAAAGTTTATATATTTTTTGATAATAAAGACATCTATTTAGATAGCTAGTCATATCTTTTGAATTAATTGATCCTTAAAACTTCTGGATAAGAAAGAAAATTTAAAGAATAAAAGTAAAAGGCAAATAAGATTGGGAAGAAGGAGACAAGAAGATACATTAAAGTTTTAGGAGAAAATAATGCAATAGAAACACATTCTGATTGTAATAAAGATATTTAATATCATTAATTTTAAGTCTAATAACTACTTATGACTTTAGGAAAAACAAAGAAGCAACCAAACATTTGAATAAAATTAAGGTATTAATATCCCTAGGCTCATTTCATTTTTTTAGGTAGCATGTCCTGTTTTTGCATTCACTTGTTAAACATATTTCTTGAATGGGCATAAAATATTACATATTTAGAATTTAAGATGCCTGTTCCATTTTGCTCAATTTATTGTAGAATTTCTTCAATTTAGACAGATGAGGTTCTGTTACTTCAGAAACACTTGAGCAAAGTGTCCAGTTGACTTTGGAGGAGCAAAGGGAGAAGTCCAGTCTGGGGTAGCCATGGAATAAGATGAGATCGCCTAAACAGCAAAAGATACAATTTTATAAAATCTCAAAGGGCTTTTACAGAAATGAAAATTCGTACTGTATAAATATGTTTATAGGAGAAAAACTGTATATTTTATTATTATTATTATTATTTTTGCCAAGCTTCTGGAGCTTAAGGGAAGCCAGAGATTTAGCTCTAATGATTTCACCTCTGTACTGAGACAGATGTTTATAGAATACTTTCTATCTTCCACATTCTTGGCTGTTCCTCTTTTTCTCTATTCCTTCTATCCAGCTTGCTGAGAAGTTTATTTAGAGAGTTAATTTTTCTAATTATTATATTTAGCATAATTAATGTATACTTAAGTTTCCACAAATGGGCAGCAGTTAAAGCATGAGAATAATATCCAGTTAATAAGATGCAAAATGAATAGTATTTTGTCCAAGAAATTTTCTAGTCTTAGCTAATATGAAGCAGTTGCTATTTATATTGAACGGACTTTATAAAAAATCAGAATTACAAGAGATGATGACCCAGATGCCCCTGTACAAGGCCAAGTGGGTAGGGATGTTCCTGCTTCCCTTTAATACATTTGGAAAATTATTTCTATTTATCAGAAAGAATATGGAAATTTCCATAAAGAGATGATAGTTTCAGAATATTAATTGCTTATTAATAGACCAATCCCAGTTAAAACAATAGAAAACTCCAGGAAACTTGATTTATGAAAAGGGAAAACCCCACCTGTCCCCTCCCATTTTTATGGGTCCTTGGGAAGGGTGTGGACAGGAAGGGGAATGACAGGTATTCACTGTATTTACTAGAATGGAATATAAAATTGAACACGGTGTTCACATCTAAGCACGAGTGGTAATGATTCCATTATATACTGACCTTTAGAGGAAGAGATAAAGGAAGCTGCACAGTCGGTACTTGAGTTCTAAGGCAAATAATTTCCCATTCCAAAATACAGACTTTCTGTACAAGATGAGGCTTATTTCAGAGAACCACAGTATTAAAAAAATACAAAATGCAAAGGTCATACCAGGAATATGACAAGAAAAACTAGTGTCTACATACAAACAAAAATGACTTGTCAAGAAACCAACACAACATTCTCATAACATTCTAAGTATCTAACTTCCATTTGTGCCTCTTTCAATATTGCTCTGTTATATTCCAAACAGAGCAAATTAACAAACATTGAGAGGTGGTCCTCCACTTCAATTATTTTATAATCTAAGACATTTATAAATCTAATACTTGTCAACCAAAAAGCAAATTGAACTACTAAGCTACCAGGCTACAACATAAGGTACACATTATACTCTGGAATCCACAAATCTGCATTTTAGTATGAGAACTGTCATTAACTTTGAGCAAGTTATTTTATCTTTACTTGACTGATTCTTTTTTGTAAGATGGAGATAATCACTAAGATAATGTATAAAAAATCTCTTTGTGAACTTAAAAGTTTTCATGATATTACTGATCCTGAGGACAAAAATAAAAAAAAGAAAAAATTGTCACAGAATCCAGTTTGTTTATCCAGTGAAGGGAAATAAAAATGTGGTTGGCTCATTTGGGGAGCTCAGAGGCCTCTGTCCATGGTAAAAATGGTGTAGGGACTTGTCATTAAACAGTTATAGCAGCTACAAATTCCCACCTGAAAACGTAATTTTAAATATAACTTCTCTATATCGCAGTCTAAGTATTCCAGCCTCCTTTCTGCTAAGAAAAAACTTGATTTTCTAATTAAAGTTAACATAATCACTCTGTATTTACATTTATCAATTTTGTGTTTAAATATTATCATTCAAATTCTCTCTTTTCCATTTGTCTTCTATCTCTTGGAAGTGATCTGGGTCCCAGGATGGGTTTATGTGTCATCCTGACTTTCAAGATATTTGACTGTATTATAGATTTGTAAAAGGTATCCAGCACTTTCAGTAGCTTCATTGTTTCAGACTACATTTGTCTTCGATTTCAAAAGAGAACTCTCTTGCTGTTACTCAATGTTTGGGGGAAGAATATGGTAAATGAAAAACCACAATGATAAACAATTAAACATAAACTTCCTTGGAGGAAAGATGATTTACTCTCTTTCCAAGTCCACTTAACCTCTGAGTCAAAATCAAGTTAATGATGCTTGAGACTGAGAGCCTTTGCTGTTAATTCCCTGATGAACCTGACCTGGGAGAAGCAGACGTATTTCAGCAGCTCTGTCATTGCCCTAGAGATGGTGGAGTAGAGGCATAAATATGGTGGTAGAGACAGCAGAGACAGTTAAGAGTGGGGATGGCCAACTGGAAGGTACAACAAGATGGCAACAGAAAGAGCTCACTTCCACTTATACTATGCTAGTTCATTAGGATGGTCCCCTCAGACACCTGGGAGACCCAAATCAAAGAAAGCTTCACACATGAAAAATATTTCATGTAATTAAATTTGCTGTGTGATTCTTTTCAAACAGAGTATTGTTTCTCAATGGGAGCTGATTCAATTGCCTCATGATTCTTCTTTTCAAACAGAGTAATGGTTCTCAATGGGAGCTGATTTTGCCCTTGATTTTGCCCTCCATGGGACAGTTGGCCATGACGGAAGACATTTTTTAGTTGTCACAACTGGGGATAGGAGGTATGCTATTTGCATCTAGTGGGTAGAGGGCAAGGATGCTACATATCCTGTGATGCACAGGACAGACCCTACAGTAAAGAATTATCCAACTCAAAATGTCAATGCTGCCAGTGGTGAAAAACCTTGACTCAGAGGATGATATTTTCAAGGGTTAATGTTTATTCTACTATATGTCTGATGGGGTGGGATTTGAATCATAAAATAACTTTTTTGACCATGTCAGGCAAGAAAACGCCTACTGTGAAATTTAGCAGAAGCTCAAGTGTTCAGTTAAGACTGTGTCAACTTAATGTTTTAAAAGTGAGCAAGAAAAATAGTAGTTAGTGATTAGGTTGTTTGTTTTACATTCTGAAACAATCAGAAATCACTCAGGCCTAAACATTTTCCAACTTTGGCTACTTATCAAAATTACCTGTAGAGATTTAATAATTCCCCTAGAAATTCTGATTCAGTTGTTCAGGTGTGGAGCTCACGCATTTAGATTTTTTTAAAGATCTAGACAAGCTTCTAACGCACGGTCAGGGTAGAAAACCACTGTATCATAGTCACACTAAGAAAGCTAATGTGATTTAAATAACATTCTCACTCTTGTTTCTCTGCTTACAAGCTGATTGTTTCGTGGTTTTAACTGATGAGAGGATCACAGATATGTAGAAACATATACTATCCACCCTGAATTCTATTTCTTACTCAGAGACTAAGTTTAAAGAACTACAAATGATTTTGAGTTATAGACAGATATACCTACAAAACCTTTTCTCTTCCTTGTTTTTAAGAATGAATTCTCCTGGCAAAAGTGTGTGTCCCATTCAGACTTGATGAGATATTCAGACTATCTACATTATGATTCTTAAAAGAAATTATCCCTGTCTTCCCCCTTTTGGCCTCCTGGCCTCCTTGTGACCCTCCCCCAACCACATGCATTTGAATAGAGTTACTAATGAGGAAACAGGGTGCAGAGATTAAGGTCTCAAGGTTACACAGGAAATCAGGGGCAGATTGAGATCAAGTTTCCAGCAACCAATCCAGAAATCCCACCTAAGTAGTTTATCCAGAGTTCTGTAAGGGCCAGCCTGTGCCAAAGCAGGTTTCAGATGAAAGAAACTACTAGCTGGTTTGCCCATTTGAAGAAAACACACACAGGGACACATATCCATACACATGCAAGGACTTAACTTTTCATTTTGATTTTCTACATTGTTTACTATCTCCTGATTTGAGTAGAAGATTCAAGACAATATCTACCAGATTTGAAAAAGCACAAGATAAACTATGAAACCTAAATTATCTATTTTCTGAAGTCTATTTTAAAGATGTTGCTTTTTTTTCTTCAAATGTAAGATGTCTTCTCTTTGTTTTCCATTTTCAAAGAAGACAGATCTCCTAGTGTTATCAATACTCAGAAATTATTATTATTATTATTATTTTTTATAAGAGAAAAAAAGAAAGAGAAAGAAAAAGTGGGAGAGAGAACAGAATTCTTGCTCTATTGCCCAGGCTGGAATGCAATCTTAAAAAGGTATTAAAAAACCTCTTTTATGCTGTCAATTATACTTAACAACAGAGACAGAAAGGAATACAGGAAGAAAATAACAAACAGTCAACCAATATTTCACTTAGGTCTGTGAGATACTATGTAAATACTAAAGAATAATTCACTTTCTGTTATATAGTCACTTTCAGAATGAGTGTATTATAAATTAACCAAAATCTCCTGCCATTATTGTGCGGGAGTCCAAATCTCTTTGTAAGTCAATAAAAACTTGTCTTATGTATCTAGGTGCTCCTATATTAGGTATGTATGTATTTATAATCATTAACTTCTGTTGTTACATTGATCCTTCTACCATTATGTAATGTCCTTCTTTGCTTCTTTTAGTCTTTATTACTATAGACGAGTTACAACTCCTGCTTTTTTTTTTCTCTCCATTTAATTAGTAAATCTTCCACCATCCATTTAAGTGTTTGTGTATCGTTGCGAGTTGGATCTGGATACTACATACCAATGGATTTTAACTTTTTATTCAATTTGCCTGTCTGTGACTTTGATTAGGGTGTTGTATCCATTTAAGTTTAGAATTAATATTAATATTTGTGAGTTCAATGTTGTAATTTAATGCTAACTGGCTTTTTTGCCTGTTAGTTGATGTAAATTCTTCATTATGAAGATACTCTTTACGTTTTGGTGAATTTTTGAGATAACTGATACTGGTTGTTCCTTTCTGTTTGTAGTGCTTCTTTCAGAAGATCTTGTAAAATAGGCCTGGTGGTGATGAAATCTCCGAGTGCTTGCTTATTCGTGAAAAGTTTTATTTTTCCTTCATTTATAAAACTTAGTTTGGCAGGATATGTGATTCTGGTTGAAAATTCTTTTCTTTAAGGATATTGAATATTGACCCCCCACTCTCTTCTAGATTGTAGGGTTTCTGCTGAGAGGTCTGCTGTGAGTCTTATAGGCTTCCCTTTATAGGTGATCTGACCTTTCTCTCTAGCTGTCCTTAAAATTTTCTCCTTTATTTCAACCCTAGTAAATCTAGCAATTATATGTCTTGGAGTTGGTCTACTTGAGGAATATCTTTGTGGTGTTCTCTGGATTACCTGGAGTTGAGTATTATCCTGCCTTACTAGGTTAGGAAAGTTTTCCTGAATAATATCCTGAAAAATATTTTCCAACTTAGATTCATTCTCTTCATGA
>PVKP010034611.1:0-24066 GCA_004027715.1 Plecturocebus donacophilus
TGCTCCTTCTGCGGGGGATGCTCCTTCTGTGGGGAGTGCTCCTCCTGCAGGGGATGCTCCTTCTGCAGGGGATGCAGGCATTCCCTACAGAAGAGACATTCCCTACAGAAGAGACATTCCCCTACGTAAGAGACACTTCCCTACAGAAGAGACCTCATCTTAACTAATTATAGCTGCAATGACCGTGGTTCCTGATAAGGTCGCATTCTGAGGTACTGGGGATGGAACTTTCACATCTTTCTTGGAAGGACATCATGCCATGAAACCCATACAAAGTGTTAGGGCCTGAATTTTGTCCCTCCCAAATTAACATGTTGAATTTCTCATCCCCAATACCTCTAAGCATGACGGTATTTGGATATAGGGACTTTAAAGAGATAATTAAGGTAAAAGTGAGAGCATATGAATGGGCCCTAATCCAATTCAACAGGAGTCCTCATAAGAAGAGATTAGGGGGCAGATGTGGTGGCTCATGCCTGTAATCCCAGCAATTTTAGAGGCTGAGGCAGGCAGATCAGAAGGTCAAGAGTTCAAGACCAGCTTGGCCAACATGGTGAAACCCCATCTCTACTAAGAATACAAACATTAGCAGGGCATGGTGGTGCGTGTCTGTAATCCCAGCTACTCGGGAGGCTGAGGCAGGAGAATCACTTGAACCTGGGAATTGGAGGTTGCAGTGAGCCGAGAGCGCACCACTGGACTCCAGCCTGGGTGACAGAGCAAGACTCTGTCTCCAAAAACAGAGGATAGGACATAGGACATGAACATGCACAGAGGGAAGAGCATGTGATGACACAGCGAGAAGTCAGACTTTTACAAGCCAAGGAAAGAGGGCTCAGAAGGAACCAAACTGCCAACACCTTGATCTTGGCCGTTCAGCCCCCAGAACCATGAGACAATCCATTCCTGTTGGTTAAGCCACCCAGTCTGTGGTATTTTGTTACGGCAGCACTAGCAAACAAATGCACAGTTATTATAAGCAAAAAAGAGAAAAAGAGAGAATGATATCCCTCTGCGTAATGAAAGCACACCAGAAAGACATGCCCAGAATAAATGAAAATTCTAATATTCTATCTTGAAAAAAACCAAAAGTGTTAAGAAAATGAACAAAACATAGAAGAAAAATGGGGCCGGGCACGGTGGCTCATGCCTGGAATCCCAGCACTTTGGGAGGCTGTGGCAGGCGGATCATCTGAAATCAGGAGTTTGAGACCAACCTGGCCAACATGGTGAAACCTTAACTCTACTAAAAATACAAAAATTAGCAGGGCATGGTGGCAGGCACCTGTAATCCCAGCTACTTGGGAGGCTGAGGCAGGAGAATTGCTTGAACCCCAGAGGCGGAGGTTGCAGTGAGCCGAGATCATGCATTGCACTCTAGCCTGGGCAATAGAAAAGGAGGAAAAAATAAACTATGAACATTTAGACAAAAACAGTAAGTGACTTGTAAGAGAAAAAACTATGTTCTCATCAGACTCTTTGACAGCAATGCTTTATGCTGAAAGAAAATAAGGACACTCAAGGAAAGGTGAGCCCAGAGTTTTATACCTAGCAAAACTGACTTTCATGTACAAAGAGCACAAGCTATGCAAGCATTAAACCATGCAAGCATTAAACACAGTCACTTATAGAACTACAATTAAATGACTATTATAAGAAAAAGTACAGTATGAATTACTGTATAGCTCAGATAATGTTGACATAGCACATTTATTTTTAAATTGTGAGCAGAATAGACGGAGCATATCGATTATTTTTGGTAATTATGTTAGTCATGGTAACTTTAGAATCGTTATCCCGGGACTACTGTGTAGGTAATGTGGGATAATGATGGTATACTCTATGTCCTTGAGGACCAGGATTCTGATGTGGAAGAAAGAATATTCCTTTGTAATACAGAAGACATTAATTAAAAACCATGTGGTCCTTGTTTTGAATTGGATATCAGTAGGAACTCTTGGTGTATATTATTTTTTAAATGTCCACTGAAGAGGCCTAGAAACAATGACCAACCCAGTAGCACTGAGCCTCCCTAGTGTCCAGACTGTGGTCTTGATAAATCATTTCTCACTAAAAAACAAAAACAGAAATACAAATCCAGGACTTCTTAGAGTGATGGCTGATTCCAGGTCTTGGGCAGTAAAAGTGTAAAATGAGGCTGGATCATCTTGTCACATCAGATAGCAAGAAAGCTATGAAAGACGGCTGGACACAGTGGCTCACGCTTGTAATCCCAGCACTTTGGGAGGCTGAAGAGGGTGGATCACGAGGTCAGGAGCTCAAAACCAGTCTGGCCAACACATGAAATCTCATCTCTACTGAAAATACAAAAATTAGCTGGGCATGGTGGCAGGCGCCTGTAATCCCAGCTCCTTGGGAGGCTGAGGCAGAGAATCACTTGAATCCGGGAAGTGGAGGTTGCAGTGAGCCGAGATTATGCCACAGCACTTTAGCCTGGGCAACAGAGCCAGACTCCATCTCACAAAAAAAAAAAAAAAAAAAAAAAAAAAAAAAAGGCTGTGAAAGTCTAGGAGGGCTGGGCCAAAAGGCCCCAGGAGCCAGCTTCATTTTCCCTCTGACAAAAGATGGGAAGATTTGAGTTTCAGCCAAGGATAATAATTGTAGCAGATCAAACCTCATGAGATTGGCTTCAATCATGAGTCTATACCGACTTTTTTCTCCAAAAAGATCCTTTGGAGAATGATAGAGCACTAGTTAGTTTACCATCCTGAAAACTAGTTATTTTCCTAGAAAGTTCAGGAAAGAATCCTGAAAACTAGGTAGGTTATTATCCTGAAAACTAGTTTATTATCCTAGAAAATTCGAGGAAAGAGTCAAGTATTGACCTGCTATTTCCTGGCGATTAAATAACAATAGCACGTGAAAGGAAGCATCTCTTTACAGAAGTATTCCAGCTAATATATGGAAATGAAATGGTAGAACCAGACTATCAGCATTTTGCAATCCTTGACGAATCAGTGGGTCTAGGCCTTGAGATTCAATAGACGCTGTTGTCACAGAGAGGCAGCCAGTCACAGTGTGTCCCTGACTGAAGACACATTACCACCTACCATCTTGCCAAAGGGACCGGGCCTGCTGGGATCAGGCCTCTGGATCCAGCTGCCAATATCCAGGAAATCCAGTGGACAGAGGAACATGCTGAACCAAACCATGAGGATGCAATCAGCAAAGTCCAGACTGTAGGAAACGCGACAGCTCAGATTCTTCAGGTTCTTTAACAGATAATTGTATGGAAAATAAAGGAGGCTGGGCGCGGTGGCTCACCCCTGTAATCCCAGCACTTTGGGAGGTTGAGGCAGGTGGCTCGCTTGAGGTCAGGAGTTCAAGACCAGCCCAACCAGCATGGTGAAACCCCGTCTCTACTAAATAGAAAAAATTAGCTGGCTGTGGTGATGCACGCCTGTAATTCCAGCTGCTCGGGAGGCTGAGGCAGGAGAATTGCTTGAACCCGGGAAGTGGAGGTTGCAGTGAGCCGAGATTGCGCAATTGCCCTCCAGCCTGGGCAATAAGAGAGAAACTCCCCCGTCTCAAAAAGAAAGAAAGAAAGAAAAGAAAGGAATGGTGAAGAAATCTGTAGATTAAAATGGGCTTAAAAGGCTGCCGAGCAAAAACTTGCTCATGGACAAGTCTAAATGATTGTGTCTACAGATGCACACTTATGTGGTAAAACTATAAAGAAATGCAAGTAGAGGACTGCTGTGGGACTCAGGCTGGGGGTGACTTTTGGGATGCAGGAGGGGCTGACCTCTGCCTGCGAGATGCAGGGCCTCTGATGGCTGGCTATGTTCTCTTTCTTGACCTGGGTGGCGATTATAAAGGCGTTTCCTTATAATAACTCGTTAAACCATACTTTCATTTTGTGTAATTTTGTATCTGTGTTTTATTTTATGATCAAGAGGCTTTAAAAATCCGAGTCACGGCACCAAGAAAAATGTAAATTAAAAAAAAAATCTGTCTCGCAGCCAGGCGTGGTAGCTTATGCCTGTAACCCCAGTGCTTTGGGAGGCCGAGGTGGGCGGATCACGAGGTCAGGAGTTCGAGACCAGCCTGGCCAACCTGGTGAAACCCCGTCTCTACTAAAAATACAAAAATGAGCCAGGTGTGTTGGCGCACGCCTGTAATCCCAGCTGCTCAGGAGGCTGAGGCAGGAGAATCGCTAGAACCTGCGAGGCGGAGGTTGCAGTGAGCTGAGATCACGTCACTGCACTCCAGCCTGCGTGACAGAGTGAGACTCCTCTTAAAAAAAAAGAAAATCTGTCAGCACAGTAGCTGAAACCCAGACCTCTCAGACTTTAGCCTCCTCTCCTGCCTCCCTGTTGCATGTGATGTGGAATTGACTTCCCTGTGCTGGGCACCCAGCTTGGCACTCTGTCTGCTCCTTTGTTTACTGTCCTGCTGCCCAACCTCACTGTGGGCTCTGAGAAGGTGGGGCCATGTGTCCCTTGTTCACTTTGGTGTCCCTAGCACCTGGCACTCACAACATATTTGTTCGGCAAGCGAACCTGTGACACTGTTTTACAGTTGTAGATATTGATGCTCAGTTCGTGCAGCTGATAAATTTCCAACCTGTGCTTACCCACAGCCAGGGCAGGTGGAAGCCGGAGGGTGTCTGTGGCGTTTAGGTCCCCGTCCAGTTTGCAGGAAGGGCCATGAAGCCTCCCCACAGAGCAGCCAGGCTGCAGAGACCACTGTCGTTCTCTGACGGAGCCGTCTCTGGGACAGAGGCCCTGGCCTGGCCACCTGCTCCTCCTCCCTGTACCTCGGGCCCTGTGGGAGCCGCTGTCCCCGCTTTCCCTTCAGCCACGCATGCTGTGGTTCCCCGCAGGCTCCGCCAAGAGAAGACAGACACGGTCCGCTGCATCAAGTCTTGCCGTCCCAACGATGTCACGTGCATGTTCGACCCGGTGCACACCATCTCCCACACGGTCGTCTCGCTGCCCACCTTCCGCGAGTTCAACCGACCCGAAGGTGAGTGGGATGGGCGTGGGGGTCCCTGGGTCCCCTAGGGCCTCCCTCGGCTTCAGCTGAGGGTTTGACCTGCAGGAGCCATTCCTTGTAAGATGTGTCCCGGGCTTTGAAATGCAGAGCGTGCTTTGCCTGTGTGTCCCCCACTCCCACCCTACACAGCAGCCTTTGGCCCATTCTCTGCTCTCCTTTCAAGGGGTCTTTTCTTATGGGTAACTGTCATTCTACAGAGAGCCATTAAGTGTTGATTCTGTAATCAGCGCTGGAGAATCAGGGAGGGCCTCCGTGAGGAAGTGATGACCGGGCTGGGGCCTGAGTGGTGAGGTATTCGAGTGAAAGGGGGTAAGGGGAGAGGAGGGTGCCCAGCGGAGCAGGACAGGGCCGGAGGGTCTGGAGGTAGCGGGGCAGTGCGGGCATTTCAGGAACCGAGCCAAGGTTTTCTGCTGGAGCGGTAGAGGCTTGGCAAGAGGTGGGCTCGAAGGGTAAGAGGAGGCTAAAATCGGAGTTGGGGTGTCAACCCCCAGGCTCTGGGAGAACCATTGGAAGGTTGCGATGGACGAGGTTTGTGTATAGTAACATCATCCTGGGAGCCCTCCATGGCTAGGAACGGGCCTTTGTGGGCCCAGGGCCAGGTGAACTGGAGGGGCCGGGATGGAAGGCTCAGGTGTCACCCACTCAGCGCTCCCGCACCCTGGCCTCGCTCTCTAGGAAGCTCCCGGCATGCAGTGTAGACTGGCGTAGCCTGCCATCACTGCGCCGTTTCTCTGGAGCAGGGCCGGGGCTGTGTGCGCCCAAGCCTGGCAGAGCGCTGTAGATGCGGCGCGCTGTTCACCTCGCTTCCGGCCTGTGCTGCCCGGGTGCCTGGTCCCCAGCCACACCTGCCCTCTGAGGAGTCCCCATCCCCCGCCTGCAGAGAAGCTTGCCATGATGAGTTCATTCAGCAGCTGTGGACGGAGCCCCTCTGTGTCAGGCTCTGGGGACGTGGTGATAAGGAGTCCTCCCGCCCTCTCAGGGGAGGCATACAACTCAGCTACCCGTGAGGACACCAGTGTTTACACCATGACACGGCCATGCAGAAGGGGTGGGGGGAAGGAGAGCCTCCCCCAGCACGTGGTGGCCCAAGGAGTGGTCCCCAGTCCCAGCCCCCCTAAGCTTGCTCCTCCCGAAAAGGAACTGCGCCGAATTGTCGCAGGGTGGCACAGACTTGGGTCAGAGAAAATAACTAACTGGTATTTGCCTTTTGCAAAATGATGGGGTTTCACCAAACCACATAGAAATCCTTCCCAAATCCCCGGGGGGCTGGTTTTGCAGCCTCTCCGGCCAGTGCCAATCTGAGTGTTGGTTATCTCAGGGAGCTGAGTGCCACCAGGACACCTGCTAGCAGCTTGGGCCCAGGAAATCCAGACCCTGACCTTGAGTACTGAAAGGACCTTTAGCGGTCCCTGCCAGCTTCCTTCCTCACCTTACAGATGAGGAAACTGAGGCCTAGAGACAGGACTCCCCCCAAGACAGCCCAGAGCCGGGGCTGCCCGGCTTCACTGTCTGACCTGGGAGATGGACACAGCCCCCAGCCCCTAGACAGCCCAGGCCGCCCTCAGCGGTGGCCCTGACCTGCGGCACTGTAGATGGGAGAGAAGCCCCCTCCTCCCGCCTTTCTGCTCTCTCTCTCTGTCCCCTCACTCATCTCCCTCCTCCTGTCCCCACCTTCATGAATATTCACAGTGACTGAGGACTTCTCACCAGCTCTGCCTCTGAGGAGCTCTGTGACCCCCAGGAAGATCCAAAATCTCTCCTGATTTCAGTTCCCCACTGATAAAAAGGGATAGGCCATGGTATAGGAAGGTCCAGACCCCTCCCTCTCCCCACACGGGGAACTCTGGCTTCATTGATGTTGCCTCGTGAAAGGGCCCTGGGTTAGGTCTTCATTCCCCGAGGGTGAGTTCCTGGGGCCAGGCTGCGCTGAGCCTTCTGTGCCATGCCTCCGCAGAGATCATCTTCCTCCGTGCCATCACGCCACCACACCCTGCCAGCCAGGCTAACATCATCTTCGACATAACGGAAGGGAACCTGCGGGACTCCTTTGACATCATCAAGCGCTACATGGACGGCATGACCGTGGGTGAGTGGCCGGGAACTTCAGCTCTATCCATGCACCCTTCCTCCTCCACCCGCAAACCCTCTCTGGCCCAGCCCAGCTCCCATCTGAGTCCCCTCCCCAAATCCAAGCCCACCCAACCTTCAGGACACAGCGCCAAAGCCACCACAGCCCCCAGTCAGTCTCCACCGGAGGAGCAGCCAGAGCTGGGAAGCCTGGCCTGGGATCCGACCCTAGCTGTGCCACCTGCTCTCGGGGTGACCCCTCTGGGTCTCGGTCTCCCTGCCTATAAAACGGGTGGGTTCCATAGAGCGCTGCCTCTCACAGCCATGAATTTCAAATGATACCACCCAAGAAAAGTGCTTATCCCAGGACTGGCACAGTCCCGTGGTCAGTGGGAGCTAACAGGAGTTTTATCGTTGGGGTACAGCGGGAGGGATAGCAAAGTAGGAATCAGAGGACCTGAGCTCTGGTCTCAGCCTCAGAACTAGCTGGACTCGCCTGTGGCCTTGAGCGGTGGTCTTGAGCGGTGGTCGGCCCCTCCCCACATATCAGTTGAGAGGACCAAGGCCGCTGGAGTGCTCAGCCCGTCTGAATGGGGAGCACACTGCACTTTCCCCCTGGAGATCGGGGTTTGGGGAGCCTGAAGGGGCACTTGGGCATGAGGGCGCTGTGGAAGTCCTGTTGGTGGGTGCAGGCCGGGGAAGTTGCTTACAGGCTGGGGCGGAGCCCTCCATGGCTAGGAACGGGCTTTCATGACAGCCTGATCGTCTGAAAAGACACCAAGGCCCACTGTGCTCCACACACTTGCTTCTGTCATTCATAGCGCCGCTCCTGACTGTCATATTTTAAAAGATTTACGTTCATGGGAAATGAAAACGGTGGCATCTTCCATTTTGGACTTGGATTTATGCTGTGAACACTTTCATAGCAGCTGAGCAACCGATGGACAGTCCCTGTCTTACCCTGGGCCTCAGTTTCCCCATTGTGAGCTGGGAGGAGTGGGCTTCATAGTCCCTTAGGCGCTGGATTCCGGGAGGTCCTAACCAGAACCGGCGACCTTGCAGTGCGCGCTGCCCAGGGAGTTTTGGTGCACGGCCTCCAGGGGGCGCTGTTGGACCTTGGAAGCTGAGTCCTCACCGCCCAAACCGGACGGTTAAACTGGCAGCTGGGGACGGGGAATCGTTATTCTCCTGTTGCCCAAGAGCCATTTATAGCAACTTTACAAGCTTTTAAATGGGTTTGCATGTTGTAAACATGACTGAGTCACTCGGGGGCTCCTCACCCCAGCCTCCTCCTGCGCTAGCTGGCAGCAGGAATAATTAGTTAATTACAATTAATGGCACTTAGCCCTCTGGTGATTCCTAGGGGAAGGCACATGGTTTGGTTGTCTGACATTGTGAAACTCGCCGCTTGCCCTTGAGTCACTCCCCACTCTGGGCCTCAATTTCCCCCACTGTGGGTGGGTGGGGTGTGCACCCTGACACTGGCCCACAGCCGCCCCCCGCCCCCCAGGGGCCAGTCCTGTGCTCCATGCTAGGCCTGCAGGTGTGGCTGGGACATAGTCCTCAGTCGATTCCCAGATCTTGGAAGGTTAGCAGTTTGGAATCTAGACCCTTCCAGTTCACGTCCTCATTCTTTCTGTTTCTGAACTCGTCCTGAGCCCTACCTGTGCCTGAGTCTGGGCTGAGCCTTGCAGATGCAGAGATGGATAAATGCCACATCGCCCCCGAGGGCTTTGCACCTCAGCAGTGGGGAAATGCCACCCCATAACCAGATCATCAAAATATGATGCTGAAATGGGCGTGCACGGAGACAGGCCTCAATGGCCTGCAGAGGCTCTCGGGGAAAGTCTCCAGGCAGCTTTCGTGTCTTTAATTCC
The DNA here is from genome assembly GCA_004027715.1 of Plecturocebus donacophilus. Taxonomy (NCBI): domain Eukaryota; kingdom Metazoa; phylum Chordata; class Mammalia; order Primates; family Pitheciidae; genus Plecturocebus; species Plecturocebus donacophilus. The sequence goes on from PVKP010034611.1 coordinate 8,964, forward strand.
AACCTAAATCCTTCCTGGGGTGACCCGAGCCAAGAGGTTGGGCAGCTGCTGGGCCTAGAACCAGCACCCACCAGCGTCTTTCTCTGGCTGCACCTGCTCCAGACAGAACCAACTGGGAGTGTCTGTTTCTCAGCTTCCCATCCACTGGGGCAGAAAATCCTGGCATGTCAGAGCCTGAAGGCTCCTAGAGACCATCTCTTCCAACTCCTTCTTCTGCAGGAGGGGAAACTGAGGCCCAGAGGGGTGAGGGGGCTTCCCAGTCTTCTCACAGTGATTCAGGGACACCGTGAGCAATGGAACGGGGTCCCAGGGTGTGAAAGAGGATCACAGGTACCGTCCCGGCAGCGGGCTTCTGGGAACGGAATGTGGATGAGGCCACAAGGACCCAGCGGCTTCCCCCAGCACGGTTGGTCACGGGTGCCCTGGTCTTTGGAATTCTGGGCTGGAGCTTCGTGGGGGAGGGACCCAGCCTGGCCCTTGGCATCGTTGCGCCTGTAGCCCCGTGTACCAGGGAGGCTCCCGCCTCGTCTGCGCCTCGGTCTGTGTGCAGGATGCCCCACCCAGCTGGGCTTCTGGAGTTGACCTGGTGCCCACTCATCTCAGGTGGAGGACAGAGACCGGGGCAAGGCCCGCGCGTTGGGGACCCAGGCTGCTCTGTCGGCTGGCTGCTGTCTCCATACCTACTGCGGAGGATCTTATTTCTCTGTCTGGGATATCTTCCCTGGGCTTTCACATCCCTACTTCCTTCTTTCTCCTCTTCTGTCCAAAATAACATCCGTACACCTGGGAGCTTCCTGCCCCGCCAGAGTCAGCCATCGCAGCACCCGGCTCCTGGCCTACCTGGCAATGGATGGTTCCGCCGCTGGACTCCAGCCCAAGCCTGAAGCAGCCCTGGAAACATGGGGTTGAACGCTCGCCGGCTCCTTGCTGTCGCCAGGCACCTTCACCCCCACATTCTCCAGTCCTCAGACGCTGCCAGCGACGGGTCATGATTGTCTCCCTCGGGCAAAGGAGGAGGCTAAGTTAAATGACCACCTGAGACTGTGCAACTGAAAAACCGCAGAGCCTGGGGTGTTTCCAGACTTGTTTTTAGCAGAGCAGTTCTGGTTTCAAGCAGTGATATAGACAGAAACCCTTGATGGCGGGTGGAGAAGAAGAAAGCAGTTTCCAGGGCTGCTGCTCCCAGCGGGGGTGTGGGAGGCTCCTGACCTTCCTGGGAAGCCCTGACAGCTCTGTGCTATCTGTAGCGCATGACAGGGAACACCAGCTACTCACTACAGTGCTCGCTGAACACCTGCCTGCTCTAGGCCATGCCCTGTGTGGACACTGGGCACCTAATCAGGAGGGCTTCCTGGAGGAGGCGAGGCCTAAGCTGAGTCTCCTTGCATGTGAGGGAGTGACACTTAGCACTTTTGATGACCAGGAGCCAGGGTTTCATCGTCGCCAGGACCCTGTGACATGCTGGGATTAGCTCCTCTAACAAAGGAGAGAGGGAGGGCCAGAGAGGGCAAGAGACTTGCCCGTGGCCACTTGGGGCTGAGGCCAGAGCAGGCCTGGGGCCCAGTCTTCCCCAAACATCATACTCCCCCACCCCAGCCGGACCCCAGGGTTGACTGGTGCTGCCTTGAGCAAAGTTGTTGTGAGTTTGGGTGTCCCAGAAAAGCAATCAGCGCAGAAGCCCCCGGGGCTCACCGTGTTTGGTCCTCCCAAAGTGCCAGAAGAAGAGGGAGAAATACTCCGAGTCCACTAAGAACCTGCAGAAGCCAGGTCTTCCTCTAATGTAGCCTTTAAAGACTCATTCTTAGGGGGGATCAAGGAGCCCGCAGCAGGGCCTCACCGTTGTCTTTGTAAAGCCCCCTTGCATTCCTCTTTAACCGGCTGTCAAGGAAAAATGAAGAATGCATTTTCGCCCTGTGCAAAAATGCTTCCTTAATGCCTAAGGGATTCTCGGGCCACTACAAAGCTGTCCTTCTCCGACTCTGGATTCATTCTCAGCTCTGCGGGCTGCACAGGCTGTAATCGGGGGTGCCCTGGGGAGGGATCTTTCAGGTAGTATCTCCCGAGTGATGACGAATGGAAGAGCCCTGGCTGCAGCAGGGGTGAGCTGTGTATCATCCGCGTGTGGATGAGACAGAAAGGTAACCTGGGGCCACCCCGGCTCCCCGGGCCGCTGGGCTGCGGCTGCTGTCTGAGCCTCAGACCTCCCCTCCGACCTCCCCTCCAGCCTCCCGATCACCACTTTCTTTTAATTCTCAGCCCAGCCACGTCTGTCTGTCTGGCTCACTCCACCCAGCCTCAAGACTCAGCATGTGTGTGACCGCTTCCAGGAAGCCTCCCCTGACTGGTCCGTGGCCATGTCTGTGTGATAGGAGGGGCTGGCCCACAAGAAGGCCCTCCCTGTTTCTCCAGGGAGGGAAATCTGTGCTCTAGGAGGCTTGGTTATGGCCACATTTCCGTTAAAACCCTGCCAATGCCAAGAGGAGCTGGAGAGCCTGCAGGCGAAGTAATTATTTGACCTACGGGCGAATTTTGCATGTGGACCTCCTGACCCTTGGGCCTGCGGGGTTGTGGGGAGCTACGGAGTTGTCCTCATAGTTTTTTGCAGGCCAGCCCCTCCTGTCACACGGACATGACCATGGGGCAGCCAAGGGAGGTTGACACTCAAACAGCCACATCTCTGGCTGGCGCGTGACACGATGGGAGGCAGGGAGCCGGGCGGGGAGGACACCGCATGCGGTTTGGGGCTTTTGGAGCATCCAGGGCACAGGGAGGGCCAAGGGGAGGCTGGAGGAGGAGGCCAAGCCTCGGTGGATGCCGTCCTGGGCCATGGGAGCCACCGGAGGTCTGTGCTGCCCCCTGGGAGCTTTGCGCTCCCAATGGAACTTCCAGATCTTGCCGCTTTGTTTAACCGATGGGGCCTCCTGCAGTTTGAGGTTGCAGTTGAGGTTGTACCCATTCAGCAGGTAAGAAGACTGAGGCCACAGGAGCTAAGTCTCTAGGATCTCCCAGCCAGGAAGTGTTCAAGGTTGGGGCTTAGACCTGAACAGCCCAGCTCCAGGACTCCGTATCTTCATGGCCTGTGTTAAGCCCCGATTATTTTTTCTGGTCTACACCAGCTGGTATCTACACTGGCTGGCATCTGTCAGCAGTGGCTGAGCCTGAGTCCCAGCCATAGAGGATAAGTTGTGAAGTGCCTCCTTTGAAAGTCACAGTGCTCCCGGCCACGGGGTCTTGTGTCCTGGGCCACCCCTTGATGAGGAAAGACCTCCCTGTATACCCAGGCCACCAAAAGGTGAGGTTCACATGTCACCATGCTGCAGAATGGCGGGGTCCTGAGGGTCTCTCTCGGCTCTTTACCTGCCGAGCGCCTACTTGTCGTTGCTCACACAGGTGAGACACCAGGCTGCCCCTGGGACCCCCAGACCCGCTTCCTTTCCAGGAGTCCTCCCAGCCTCAGTGACTCCCAGCGGCAGCCAAAGCCGCATCCCCTGCAGATAGACACTGGGCTGGCTGCAGCTTAGGGAGGCTGTTTCTAGGCTGCGGCAGGATCTTCACGGCTGGGAATGGGTTTTCATGACAACCTACCCATCTTAGAAGACATCCAGACCTCATCCACTCTGCAAACTTGTTTCTAGGCAAGCCCTCTGCTCTGATTGAGTGCGTGTGTGGCTGGGTGTGCAGTGTGTGTATGTGTAGGTGCATGTGAGCGGTGAGTGCATATCCACATGATTTGATCTCTGAGGGTTTTAATTTTTTAATTTTTTTTTTTGAGACAGAGTCTTACTCTGTCACCCAGGCTGGAGTGCAGTGTCATGATCTCGGCTCACTGTAACCTCCACCTCCCAGGTTCAAGCGATTCTCCTACCTCAGCCTTCCGAGTAGGTGGGACTACAGGTGTGCGCCACCATGCCCGGCTAATTTTTGTATTTTTTAGTAGAAACAGCGTTTCACCTTATTGGACAGGCTGGTCTCAAACTCATGACCTCATTATCAGCCCTCCTTAGTGTCTCAAAGTGCTAGGATTACAAGCGTGAGCCACTGTGCCCAGCCGATCTCAGAGATGTTTTATACTGTCTGGTTTGGAGAAGGGACAATCCTATAGTATTAAGACCAGATCGTGTGTCCCCAGCCCAAGCCTGCCCTGGGCCCAGGGACAGTATTTGGAGACTTTGCTGGCAGTTTTGTGTTGCCTCCCCTGTACGTTCACCCATCCTGTGCCCAGAGGCCCTTCACAAGCGCTGTATGCCGTTAGATCCCCAAGTAGTCTGGTGGGACGGCCACCCTGGGGCTGGTATCGCTGTTTATGGAAGAAGCAAAAGGGAGGGCTGGTCGAGGGCCTCACAGCCAGCGAGTTGGAACTGCGCGTCCCAGGCAGGTCCTGAAGTCAGTCAGCTCTCTGTTGCCCCCCAGGCTGCTCAGCCCCCAGGCAGCTCTGTGGGTCCAGCGGCCGCAGGGTTCCCAGAGAAGCCGAAGGGTTGGGGTCCTCCGCTCCTAGCAGGGCAGGGCCGGCCAAGCAGCATGGCAGCGGCGAAGCCCACACGAATGAGGGTGATGACCGGCCCTCGCCTTAGACAAGGGCGCCTTGGTGACGTTTAGGAAGGAAGTGCTGTCGTGGCAGCCTCTGCATCTCATTCGTGTCATTAAATGAAACGATGTGTGTGGAAGCTCCTGGCATGGCTGGCATGCAGTGGGTGCGCAGGATGTAATACTAACGGAAACCTAAGTGTGCTGTGAATGTCAGTTCTCCCTCGTTTGGCCCTGCTCTCTCTCTGGAGTGGTTATACAGTCTAGCTGTGATCGGGAAGGAAGCTAGGGGTCTTGTTTTGTTTTGTTTTTTCGTTTGTTTCTTTTTTGAGACAAAGTCTCATTCTGTCTCCCAGGCTGTGGTGCAGTGGCGCGATCTCGGCTCACCACAACCTCCGCCTCCCGGGTTCAAGCGATTCCCCTTCCTCAGCCTCCTGAGCAGCTGGGATCACAGGCACCTGCCACCACGCCTGGCTAATTTTTGTATCTTTAGTAGAGCCAGGGTTTCACCATGCTGGTCAAGCTGGTCCCAAACTCCTGACCTTGTGATCTGCCCGCCTCAGCCTCCCGGAGTGCTGGGATTACAGGTGTGAGCCACCTCGCCCGGCCAGAAGCCAGGTTTTGATGTGCCAGTCAGGTGAGACCCAGAGAAGACAGCGCAATCAACATAGGAAGTAACAGGAGCAGTTTGTCATTCACAGGTCCCCAGAGAGGGGAGCCGCACCCCTCGCAGGGCCAATGGGAAGGGGAGGCACCTGCAGAATGAAAGAGAGAGACAGACAGACCTGTGGGACCAGAGCCTTTGCTGGGGTGCAGGGCGTTGTCCAGCCAGGCTTCCCTTGAGGAATTCTAATGGGGGGCTGGGAGCAGGCAGGAGTTCCCTGAGGTCATGCGGTGACGGAAAGGGAGTCATTGCTGCCTAGACCTGCACGGTCCACATAGGCGTGGGGGTCTTTGGGTTGTATCCAGCTGTCCTATGAGGCGGGGGCCCCCAGGGGGTGCTGGTGTAAGGCAGACATCTGGATCAACCGCCTTGAGGAACTGGGAGCAGGTGGAGAACTGGAACCCATGGCGAGGGTGACTGAGCCCTGCTCTGGTGTGAGAGTTAAACGTAGACTCAGAATGCATGCTGAGGCAACAGAGGATGAGAAGCCTGCACAACACCCAGGCTTTTCCGTGACAGTGAACTTGACAGCCGCTTTCCCACACTGTCTGTGCTAAGTCGTGGGAGCCTCCGAGCTTGGCCAGTGTGTCAACACACTCCTGCCGCCCTCACACCCCCTCTTAAAGGGAACTACCACAGTCTGTGTTTTGAAATCGCATTTTAAATTCCATCTGTGGGTGTGTAAGCATTATTACCCAATTCCAAGTTTACCATTTGAAAAATGGCGATGGCTTGGATGGCCCCTTTCAGGCAGAGCGTGATTGAGTCTGTGTGGCCGCGGCAAACTGCTCTGGACTTGAGTCCTTGTTCTCTGTTTCCAGCTGTGTGACTTTAGGCAAGTTTCATAACCTGTCTGAGCCTCAGCTTTCTTCTCAGCAAAATTACCAAAGTAATATTTGCCTTGCAGGGTTATCAGGACCGAGGCTTGTGCCTATTTTAACTTAAGAGGGGTCCATATGGAGGATACGTGAACCAGAGGGAGGATGCACTTTGGAACTGGCGGGCTGGTGGGAGCCAGAGCCTCCTCAGGGAACAACAGGCCAGAGCAAGGATCGTGGGGACTGGGCCAGGACTGTTCAGCCCAAAGTGGCTGCAACTACCTGGGACCTATTTCACAGGCAGATCTCACAGTGGAGGGCTGGTGAGGCTGGCCTGGCTGGAGGCAGATCATGCCTCCCATGACCTCTCATCCTTGAATTATCTTATTCGTTCAGCAAGAACATCCTGGGATACTGATGCATCCCCAGGGCATGTGGAATACTGCCAGGCCCTGCACTGGGTACTGGAGAATAAATCTACATCCAAGCTACACATCCTGCTTTTAAGCCGCTCCCCCGTTCACACAGCTGAAAGTGCTTGTGGTTTAGGAGTTGGTGTGGTTCATGTCTCAGAGGGAGAGAGGAGTGGTTTGCAGCAGGGCCGCTATGTACAGTTGAATGTGTTGTGCACTGCAAAACCTAGGGAGCACCATTCACCGCTTAGTCTGTTTGCAGTGCACAACCTGCTCAACCGTACACAGCAGCCCCAGTACAAGGGCTTGTGAATGAAGGTATCTACCCAGCTGTACCTCTCCCCCTGGCCAGGCAAGGCCTCAGTCAAGGCTTGAGACCATCCAGTGTTCCAGCCACAGGGCCCAGATCACCTCCTTAAAATTATTACTCTGAAGGGGTTAACTGTGGCTGCTGACCGCGTCCTGCAGCCCATGTAGAGGGTTTGGCCCGGGATCAGTACACATTACAAATGGGATTCAGAAATTCCACCTAAAAACAACAGCGCGTCGTCCCTGCCCGACGATGAGTGATTGCCCTGTCCTGGCTTTCACGGCAAATCCCAGGGATTAAGCGCTTTCTTTTCTCTGGGAGGCACAGCCCTATCACCCCGGGGGCCACACCCTGGCCGGCAGCCAAGTTGTTTCCCAGGGCGCTGGGTCCGGCCTCTCCGGGCTGGGATCAGCGGCGGCCTGACTCCATCTTGAGCTGGAGGTGTTGCCGAGGGTCCCAGGAGGGTCTCTTAGAGATGGGAGATGGAAAGAAAGCATACACCTTTTCTGCTTCCTGTGTCGTGACCCACGGGGCAGAGATGGGTCTGCGGCATCCGGCCCTGTGCCCTGAGTGACTGCGCGTAGCCCCTCTGCAACGGCTGCTGTTACCCTCCAGAGCGCCTTGAGCTTATCGAGCCCCAATTCCCAGATACCAAAACGCTCAGAAGTCACCCGCATCGCAAAGCTGGTAGCTCTCCCTGCAGCAGCTCCTGGGCTCAGGCCAGACTCCTCAGAGGGCTTGGTAGCATTTAATGGGGCACAGCCTCTGCTTTTGAGCCTCTCTGAATGAGACACATAGGGGGCCCCTGGGGAGCAGTCCCGGAAGCCTCCCTGCTGTGGGTGGCCCCCAGACAGCCAGGGCTGGACCTGCAGTGACATGGACAGCATTCATTCAGGGCTCAAGGCCTCAGCCCCAGGAGACGCCCTGTCCACGTGAGGGCCGCACTCCACACCCCAGATCGGTTTTCCAGCCCAGGACCTGGCTAGGAAGCGTCGGTGGGGTACGGCCTGCCCAGCACTCCCTGTCGTGGCCGCACTGCAGGAGGCAGCGTGGCGGGGAGATGGGCCGCGTTGCCCTGCTGAACCCCTAGGGGTCTGCTACACCCCTTTCTACAGGCCTTTTTGGTGCAGCTCAGGTGAGATGATTCAGCTAAAAGAGGTCAGAAGATTACACAGCCCCACATCTGCAGGGTCACCGTGGACGGGACCGTCACGGCCTCAGGGGCAGGGTGGAGGGGAGCCAGGCTTGGGACGCCTGCCTTGCACACAGGCAGTGGTGCTCGTCAAGGTTTGGGCTGGAAGACTTAGCGCCTGGCGGGCATCTGAAAATTCCCACCCCTGTGTCCCCATGGACACATGCCTGAGCCGTCAGGGACCACAAACCGCAGGGGCATGAAGACACAGACGCGCGCCGAGCAGGTGAAAGGGGTGGGGGGTAAGCAGGTGTTTTGGAAGGAGTAGGGGAGGGCCTGGAATGGGGCCACATGGGAAACAAGTGTATCCATTTCACTCTGGGGTCAGCCTGAGGGCCCAGGCAGGATGGGGTCCCAGCAATACCTGTTGGCAGGTGACATCAGGCCATCCACAGCACCGGGAGCCGGCAGGCAGGGCTGGGCCAGGCCATGTGGACAGTGGTCCCTACTCTGGGACCTGGACGTGCTGCCGTTCTCATGAGCTTCCTGGGGACTCCTGTGACCTGTGGGTACCCTGCCTTCCAGATGTTGTCACCGGGCTGTGAGGTCCATGAGCATGTCACAGAGCCCGGCTAGAACATCTCCCCTCTTAGCAGTCCATGTGCACGTCACGGTGAAATGTGCCTGGCACTGGTTCCTGATGCCAGAAGGCATGGACCCCCTCCCCATGCCCACAGCCTGTGTTGCTGTGACTGCTGTGTTCTGTGCTTTTCACACCCATCCCTGCTCCCTGGCCATAGAGGCATCCTCAGCCTAGAGCTTCTCATCTGCCTCGTCTGCTCCTACCCTCCATAATAAAAAATATACAAGGTAGGGAATCTGTGCTTGTCTGCCAGCTGTGGGGCTGGCCCCTGGGGTCCCAGCGCTCAGGGATGCCTGGGCTCCAGGCCAGAGGGAAGCACCCAGATCCACTCGCCGGCCCTCCAGCTCTGCCGCCTGCATCTCATTCCTTCCTCTTCCTTCCACCCTGCTTCGGCCACTCCAGCCCATGCCTCAGATCCCAAATGTTCCATGGCCTCTCTCCTCTCCTGGACTGTAGCCATGTCATTCACCTCCTCCACCTCTTGGTGAACTCCTATTCATCCCTCAAAGCCCATGTCAGCTGTCACCTCCTCTTGGATGCCCTCCACTCATTCCACATGCAGAGTGTGCAGCTCCTTCTTTTGTGCTCCTGCGGCCCAGGATGAGCCCTATTTGCAACTCTCCTCATACTCATTCTCCTAGCGAGAAATGTGTGCCTCCCTAGTGAGAAATGTGTGCCTCAGAGGCCCTGCTCTGAGGAATGCAGCAGTGACTAAGGCAGACATGGATGCCTGCCTCATACACGTGTTATTCCAGACGTAGGAGCAGATGAGAAACAAGCATAACATATACACGGTCACATGGTGGTGAGGGCTGCGCAGAACGGGGGCTTGGAGGGAGGCAGGGTGCAGCATGGCGGCGCAACTTTAAATCTAGTGGTCGGTGATGTGTCAAAGACTCGGAGCTGAGGAAGTGACCCAGACAGAGGTCTGGAGGAAGAAGGCTCCGGGCAGTGGGAATAGCAGAGCGCTGGAGTGGCCATGCCTGGGGAAATCCTTCTAGAAAGTCTGCCATGAACAAGAGCAGTGAAATGCTTGTGCCATCGGGAGGGGTGTCGTAAAGAGGGGAGCCCCAGCAGTGTGGCATTGGGAGTTTTTTTGTTTGACTTTGGATTCCACCAAACAATTCCTAGACGGAAGAGCCTGCAGGGGTCCATTCATGCAAGGCTACCCTCTGTCCCTGTTTCTTATACACACACGGAACAGATGCACCCATTAGGGGGTCACCCGAGCTCGGTGCCCCGCAGGTGCCCTTAGCTGGCTGCAGGATCCCACACACCTGCTGATTTCCAGAGTCACCAAGGGGTTAAAAGGAGCTGGGAGCAGCCTCAGTCTCCAGAGCTTCCCTCAGGAATGACCTGTGACCCTCTTAGGCCGCTGCTCTGCGCCTTCTGGAAAGCTCTTAATATACCAGGCACATTCATAAATTATGCTTGTTTTAAAAAATTAAATGTTCTAACCAAACAGCAGTAGAGGCATATTGTGCAAAATTAGGAAAAAAAAAAAAAAAAGAGAGAGACAGAGAGAATGATGATGATATGAATCTTTTGGCGGCCTCTCCTGACCATCTTTCAATCTGTGGAAGAGCCTCAGTGCCTGCCGTCACCCGGCCAGCACGGGGGAGGATGTCGGGTGTTTCCAGGAGGACTCTGCTAGGAACGTCCCGTCTGTGGCCAAGGCTAGAACCCCAGCTATCACAGTCCTCAAATTAACAGCAAACCCTCTGTGGCCCTTGCAGTGTGCCAGGCACTCCTCTGAGTGTATGTGTGTGTATATATATATATATATATATATATATATATATATTACTTGTTTCTCATAGCAACCCTGCAGATCATTATTCCCATTTCTCAGATGAGGAAACTGAGGCACACAGGAAATTCCAGGCTCAGGTGACATGACTTAAGAATGCACACATCGGCCAAGTGCAGTGGTTCATGCCTGTAATTCCAGCACTTTGGGAGGCCTAGGCAGGTGGATCACCTGAGATCAGGAGTTCGAGACCAGCCTGACCAACATAGAGAAACTGCCCCCTCCACTGAAAAAAAAAAAAATACAAAAATTAGCTGGGGGTGGTGGCATGCGCCTGTAGTCCCAGCTACTCGGGAGGCTGAGGCAGGAGAATTGCTTGAACTTGGGAGGCGGAGGTTGCAGTGAGCCGAGATCGAGCCACTGCACTCCAGTCTGGCAACAGAACAAGACTCCGTCAAGAAAGAAAGAGAGAGAGAGAGAGAGAGAAGAGGAGGGTGGGTCAGTGTTTGGCACACTTGGGTTTGAATTGCCCATCTGGGAGGGGCGTCTGGAGAGACTGGGGTAGACTGACAAGCTTGGGTTTGGGGCCAAGGAGGACCCCAGCAGGTAGGTAGGTGGCTGGAGGCTGGGGTCTGTGCAGGAGACACACAAGGGAGGGGAAGTCATTTCTTTTCATTTATTTATTGTTTATTTGAGACAGAGTCTCACACTCACTCAGGCTGGAGTGCACTGGCACAATCGGCTCACTGCAACCTCCACGTCCCGGGTTCACGCGATTCTCCTGCCTCAACCTCCCAAGTAGCTGGGATTACGGGTGCCCACCACCACACCTGCCTCATTTTTTGTAGTTTTAGTTGAGATGAGCTTTCACAATGTTGGCCAGACTGGTCTTGAACTCCTGAGCTCATGATCTGCCCACCTCGGCCTCCCAAAGTGCTGCGATTGCAGGTGTGCGCCACCTCACCCAGCCTAATTTCACCCAGCCTAATTTCTCATCTGACCAATCTCAGTCACCCAGCCTAATTTCTCATCTGACCAATCTCAGTCGCCTGTTCGTTTCTCCTAAAACGAGGCGCATCAGAGGGCAGATCCTTCCGGAACACTCCCCGACCTTGTCTTCCTTTGTCAAGGCTGCCGAGCGTGGCGGAAGGGGCGGTGGCCCAGGGTCCGGGCTCCAGTTCTGGCTTGCTGCTGGCTGGCTGTGTGACTGTCAGCGACTCACGGAACCACGCAGAGCCAAACTCTCCCCTGTGAGCCCCACCGCCTGCATCTGCGGTGAGGGGAGAGACAGTCGGTGTGACCGAGCTCTGCGATGACAAAGCTCTGCAGACGTGTTAGCTCCACGTCACAGGTGAAGGCTGAAGAGCTTTAGTCCAAAGCTGACATTTCCCTTCGACTTTCTCCCCAAGGGAAAGGTGCACTCTGGGGCTCTTTTGCTCAGCTACCTGCAGCTGTCCCCTCCAAACTGTCTGATTTAGCTCACGGGAGAGCTGCGGAAGGAGCACATTTATGATAATCAAGAAATACGGCCGATGAGTTCTGCTGAGACATGTTGACGGACACTTGGTATTTTAAATATGTGGCCCAGACACCTGTCCCCCTTGCTTCCTGGCTTGTACGGCGTTTCTCAGGCCAGCAGAGGCCAGGTTTTGGGAGCTCAGTCCCTTGAGCTGCACCACCAGCTCCTGGTGTGATTGGCCCGTCACTCCTCTCGCTGTTTTTGCTGTGTTTATGACACAGCTAAGGGCGGGACAGTCGGGAAGCGTCCTGCACGTCGTTTTGCAGAGAGGAGGAAGGAGACGCAGTGGGATGGGAAGAGCTGGGCTCTGAGGTCAGTCCCAGCCAGACAAGAACCTGTGGCCCTGTTAGCTCCGTGATCTGGAAGGTGCTTCTCTCAGAGCCTCATTTTTCTCCCCAGGAAAAGGAGGGCGACCATGTCGCCTCTCTAACCGCGATGGGAACTGAAGGTGGTAGTGGGTACATGGGTTCCCTCTGACTGCAGCCATGTCCCCTGCTGTGCGGCCTGTTTCGAGCCCACACACACTCTAGTTGGTGGCTTTGTGAGTTCTGACAGCCCTTCCACGTGTTTGTTTGATTTTTTTTTCTTTTTGAGACAGAGTCTCACTCGGTCGCCCAGGTTGGACTGCGGTGGCACGATCTCGGCTCACTGCAACCTCCGCCTCCCGGGTTCAGGTGATTCTCCTGCCTCAGCCTCCCAAGTAGCTGGGACCACAGGCACCCGCCACCATTCCCAGCTAATTTTTGTCTTTTTGGTAGAAGCAGGGTTTCACCCTGTTGGCCAGGCTGGTCTCAAACCCCTGACCGTAGGTGATCCACTGGCCTCAGCCTCCCAAAGTGCTGGGATGACAGGCATGAGCCACTGCACGTGGCCCCACGTGTTCCGGAAGTTTCCTCTTTGCCGTCGGTCTGTGCCACTTGTCCTCGCCTGCAGGGACTGCGACGCCTCTCGGGGTGAATTTACCGGGGCCTGGTGATTGCTTCTCTCCAGCTGCCTGTGGTGCTTGTGGTGGACGAGCCTTCCTGGGTCTCCTCTGAGCTCCCGGCCTCTCTGTTCCGGCACCTTGTGCACACAGGCCCACACCTCCCTCCCTTTCTGCTCATGGCCGGCCCCACGTGGTGACCACGAAGGCCAGACGGGGAGGCCTGGCTCTCACTCGTTGCCCCTGCCCCTTCCAGGCGGTTGCCATCTGAAAAGCTGACCTTGGGCTCTTTGTTCATTCTTTCCCAATACTTTCATTCGTGGGCGATGATTTTCGCCTTTACAAACTGTGCCTGATGCTTTCGTCTTTAGTTCATCTATTCATTCAAGAAGCATTTACTGAGTGCCTTCTACGCCTCAGGCAGAGTAGGACCAAGGGCTTCCTATGCTCCAAGGAGCAGGGACAGAAGAGTGGGCGAGAAAGACAGTGGCCCTGGCCTCAGCCCTGCATGGCAGTGGGGAAATAGATCACCATCAAAGAATAAATGACTCCAGAATCTGAATTCAGGGAGGGGTAGCTTCTTAGCTTCCTACTCTTTTTATGACGTTGACATGCTGCTTTCAAAGTCCCACCTGCGCTTTTTCTAACTCAAATTGCTGGGAGTTTTTTGTGTTTTGTTTCTTTTTCTGAGATGGAGTTTCACTCTTGTCGCCTAGGCTGGAGTGCAATGTTGTGATCTCAGCTCGCTGCAACCTTCACCTGCTGGGTTCGAGCGATTCTCCTGCCTCAGCCTCCCGAGTAGCTGGGACTACAGGCGTGTGCCACCACACCTGGCTAATTTTGCATGTTTTTAGTAGAGGTGGGATTTCACCATGTTGGCCAGGATAGTCTCGAACTCCTGACCTCAAGGGATCCACCTGCCTCAGCCTCCCAAACTGCTGGGATTACAGGTGCGAGCCACCGCGCCTGGCCTTCAGATTGCTCTTTTAAAACACAGTTAATTTCCACTGGTATGAGATATTGTGCAGTGTCTTGATTTATCATCTTGTCCGCTAAAATGCTCTTTGACAGCCCCGTACACTCCATTACACTTTGTCAGCTAGAAACACAAGCCTCGCGTTGGTGGCCGCACTTCAGAAGGGGTGGTGACTTGTGCAAAGTCACACCGCTGGTCACTGCAGAGCAACATAGGAACTCACGGCTGTGACTCTAGGTTTCTTTATCGACCAGTGTCTAGAGTCAGAGACATGAGACTCAGGCGGAGAGACCCCCCGCCCCCACTGACTGTCATCATGTCAAACAATGGAGAGACAGTCACATGCAACGTCAAACAGCAGGAGCTGAAAGACGGCTTCGAGACAGGGCCGCGGATGTGGCCCACAGAGCCTGAGAGGCAGCGAAGGTCTCCCCACGCGACCGCGCGTGTCGTGTTCGGGATCCTGGGTCCCCGGCACATCAGCTGCAGCTTACAAAGCAGAGCCAAGACATGAGAGTGCAGCGCCCCAGGGAGCCTGCATTTTTCAACGGGGAAAAAAAGTGCTTAATTATATCTTTAAGAGGCACAGACATGCCGAGGGATACCAGCAGCGTCTGAGACCTGAAGCTAAGTGCCAAGGATGAGGATTTGGAAGATTAACGTAGTTGAGCTCAGTACCGTGGCCTTTTTTTTCTTTCGGGGGCTTTGGAAAGGTGGGAAGGTAAACACCCCAGCAGGTAAGACAGACAAGCCAGGCGTGATGGCAGTGGGCCTCTTTGTCCTGGCTTTTCCGCCGGGGTGGTCCTCCCGAATGAAACTGCTCTCACTCCGAGCCTTCAGTGGATCCCCTTTCCTTCAGGAAAACATGTTGTCTTCGTTCCTAGATTGTGAGGCTTCAACACTGATTCTCCTTCTTCCTTCTCTCCCTTTCCTCCTCCTTCTGCCTTCATCTTACTACGTGATCATGGCAGAAAACCTGCCATGGGCCTGCCAGGCCCTGGGTTGGGGACAGCAGGGCAGAGTTGAGCTGACGTTGTCCCTGAACAGGGAACCCGACTGTGAGCGTCCCCTGCAATGAGCAGATGCAGTGTCGCAGTGGAAAGAGACCAGGTGCCAGGTGACACATGGGGCCCGGGGAAGACATCTATGAAGACGTCTATGAAGCAGTCCAGCTGGTCCCAGTGTCTGGCACATGGGAGATGGCAAACCAGAGTCTAGGATCAAATGGATGGATGGAACTGGGCCTCTGGTGGCGGCTCTCAGGTTCGCCATGCTGCATGTGGGCAGTGAGTGTTCCTCACTTCTTCCTCCTTCCCTGTGACAGGGAAGTGGGCGGTGGTTCTGGAAGAACAGTGGTGTAGAATTGGTGGTGGGGGGAAGCCAGGAGATGGCCCAGCTTCCTGGTTCTCTGAGACCGACGAAGTGAGCTGCT
>PVKP010034612.1:0-24063 GCA_004027715.1 Plecturocebus donacophilus
CAGACCTTCCCGGGTTCTCTGTGCTTGCTGTGAAACTCTCAGTCCTCGGCGCTTCCAATTGCTGTTTTCCTTGTGGGGATGGGACCAGCTGAGCCCGTCTGTCCCGTTTACTCTGCACCGGGAAGCGCCGCGCCGGGCACCGGCAAAAGAGCCGCGCGGGCCAAAAGAGTCGCGCTGGCGACCTGTGTGGCTTCTCTGCTGGGAGTCTCGGAGTCTGTGGGCAACAAAAATTCGTCGGAAAGTGCGGCGTCCACTCGTTCTCTGCACTTTCACTGGGAGCTACATTCCTGAGCTGTTGCTAGTCGGCCATCTTGGATCTCTCCCCTAGTTTATTTTTATTTTTTATTTTTTTATTGCATTTTAGGTTTTGGTATACATGTGAAGAACATGCAAGATTGTTGTATAGGTACACACATGGCAACACACGTCTAGTTTTTAATAGCATTTATCACTGTTGTGCATACACACACATACTTCTGTTTACTTTTTTCATTCTCTGTCATCTCCACTAGACTGTAAGCTCAAGCACCCAGTATATATTTCCTCATAAATATTTGTTAAATCAATGAACTATCCCCCATGATATGGTTTTGGTTTGTCCCCATACAAATGGAAAATTGGTACTGGGAAGTGGGACATTGTTATAAAGATCCCTGAAAATGTGAAAGCACCTTTGGAACTGGGTAGTGGGCAGAGGTTGTAACAGTTTGGAATGCTCAGAAGAAGACAGGAAGATGAGGGAAAATTTTGAACTTTCTAGAGACTTGTTAAATTATTGTGACCAAGTGCTGATAGTGATATGGACAATGAAGTCCAGGCTGAGGTGATTTCAGATGGAGATGAGGAACTTATTGAAAACTGGAGCAAAAGTCACTTTTGTTATGTGTTAGCAAAGTGGTTGGAAGCATTGTGCCCCTGCCCTAGGGATCTGTGGACCATTGAATTTGAGAATGACAATTTAGGGTATCTGGTGGTAGAAATTTTTTCTTTTCTTTTCTTTCTTTCTTTCACTTTCTTTCTTTCTTTCTTCTTTCTTTTTCTTTCTTTTCTTTGTTTCTTTCCTTCTTTTTCTCTTTCTCTCTCTCTTTCTTTCTTTCTTTTTGGCAGTCTTGCTCTGTCACCCAGACTGGAGTGCACAGAGTGCAGTGGCATGATCTTGGCTCACTGCAACCTTTGCCTCCTGGGTTCAAGCAATTATTCTGACTCAGCCTCCCAAGTAGTTTGGACTACAGGCATACACCACCACGCCTGGTTAATTTTTGTAATTTTAGTAGAGACAGGGTGTTACCATATTGGGCAGGCTGGTCTTGAGCTCCTGACTTTATGATCTACCCACTTCAGCCTCCCAAAGTTCTGGGATTACAGGTGTGAGTCACCACACTTGGCCAATGGAAGAAATGTCTAAGCAACAAAGCATTCAAGATGTGGCCTGGTCGCTTCTAGCAGCCTATTCTCATGTTCATGAGCAAAGAAATGATATAAAGCTAGAATTTATATTCTGAAGGGAAATAGAGTTTAAAAGTTTAAAAAATTTGCAGCATGGTCATGTAGTATAAAATAAAACCCATTTTCACGGGAGGAGTTCAAGCTGACTGCAGTAATTTGCATAAAAAAGGAAGGCAAGTACTAATGTCAAAGACAATGAGAAAAAAGCATTTCAGAGACCCTTGAGGCAGCTCCTCCCATTACAGGCCTGGAGGCCTAGGAGGGAAGAATGGTATTGTGGAATAGTCTCAAGACCCCACTACCCTGTGCAGCCTTGGAACACTGCTTCTTTCATCCTGGTTGCTGCAGCTCTAGCCATGTCTTAAAGGAGCCCAGTTACTCAGACTGCTACTTCAGAGGGTACAAATCATAAGCATTGGAAGCTTCCACATGCTGTGGAATCTTGTGGGCACACAAAATGCAAGAGTTGAGGTATGGGAGCTTCTGCCTAGATTTCAAAAGATGTGTAGAAAAGCTTGGATGTCCAGGCAAAAGTCTGCTGCAGAGGCAGAGCCCTCATGGAGGATCTCTACTAGGGCAGTGCAGAGGGGAAATGAGAGGTTGGAGCCCCACAAAGAGTCCCCCCTGGGGCACTGCCTAGTGGAGCTGTGAGAAGAAGGCCACTGTTCTTTAGATCCTAGAATGGTAGATACACCAACAGTTTGCACTGCATGACTGGAAAAGCCACAGGCACTCAACGCCAGCCCTTGAGAGCAGCCATGGGGGCTGAGCCCTGTAGAACCACAGGGATGGAGCTGCCCAAATCTTGGAACTCCACCCCTTGCATCAGTGTGTCTTGGATGTGAGACATGGAGTCAAAGGAGATTATTTTGGAGCTTTAAAAGTTAATGCCTGCCTTGCTGAGTTTTGGACTTGCACAGGGCCTGTAGCCCCTTTCTTTTGGCCAATTTCTTCCTTTTGGAAAGAAAATATTTACTCAATGTCTATATACCAATTGTATCTTGCAAGTAACTAACTTGCTTTTTATTTTACAGGCTCATAGGTGGAAGGGACTGGCCTTGTCTCAGATGAGACTTTGGACTTTTGTTTTAATGCTAGAATGAGTTAAGACTTTGGGATTCTCTTGTGAAGGACACGATTGTATTTTGAAATGTGAGAAGAACATGAGATTTGAGAGGAGCCAGGAGTAGAATGATATGGTTTAACTCTGTGTCACCACCTAAATCTCATGTCAAATTGTAACCCCCAGTGTTGGAGGTGGGGTCTGGTAAAGGTGATTGGATCATGTCGGAGAGATTTGCCCCTTTGTGCTGCTTTCATGATAGTGAGTTGTTTAAACAACCCAAGATTTGGTTGTTTCAAAATATGTGATCCCTCTCCCCTCTTCTACCTACTGTGGCCATGTAAGACATGCCTGCATCCCCTTTGCCTCCTGCTATGATTGTAAGTTTCCTGAGGCTTCCCAAGTCATGCTTCCTGTACAGCTTGTAGAATCATGGGCCAATTAATCCTCTTTTCTCCATAAATTACCCAGTCTCAGGTATTTCTTTATAGGAGTGTTAGAAGGGACCAATGTACCCCACTTATATTTATTTTTGTCTACTAAGAAGCTATGAAAGAAGGACAGCAGTTTATTGGAGTCTAGCTACAGGAGAGAGATGGAAGAGACTTGGAAGAGAGATGGCATGATATCTGTTCCTCTTTGGTTACAGACAGCAGGTTTAAACTTCACTGGTGAGAGGGCTAAGACAAGTGAGTGATTGAATTGTTTTGCTGTGAGAGATCATGGACTTGAGGAACAAGCAGAATTGCTTTGGGCCTAGTATGACAGAGTATGACAGAGTTGTAGAGAAGACTGTGATCCTATTTTAGAAAAGTTATAATCCAGCAGGTGGGAGCTCAGGGCTATGGTAATTTGAGCATTAAATGTGACCTCCTTTGCATCTGCAGTCTGCATTTGAGGTATATACAAAATACAAATGAAACAGAGCCTTGTTTGATATGTCTTAAAATGTCTGGATTTTTTTTTTAAATTTAAGTTGTTTCTTTCAGGGCAGCTTATCTTTACCCTGAGTCCTAGTCTTTAGAAATATCAGTTCCATTTGATTAGTTCCATAGTTTCAGATATATTCCCTAATGTTACCCACAACTGGGCTGGCAAATCCTTCTGGATCCTATGTCCAGAAGATCTGAAATGCTGTTAATGCCAAAACCTTCCAGTCCAGAAGGAACTCTCCAAGAAGCCTGTTTCTTTCATGTGTAGCCATGATTTATCTTATTTTTACTAACATTCATTGTCTAGATGTCTGCCAGTTTGCAACAACTTTTACTCTTTACTTTCAGAAAATTTTAGCCTTTCATGCAGGAAATCTTCTAATTCTTGTACCATATTTCTATCCCTAGCTGCCTACAGTGAACATCTGTGTTTTTTTTCCAAGCATTCATTGACCCATTTCTTTATTTAAAGAAAGAATCTTGAGTTTCCTTTTGGGAGCTATTCTTTCTCCACTTTAAGTTCCTACAGTATGGGTGAGGTTGATCTCTGCCAGCTCTCAGGGCAGGCCCTTGTTATCCTAAGCTTATCAGTGAATGGCATAATTTTAAGTACTGGAATTGGTTCAAGTGTGATCATTTGACACCATTGGGCCACAAAGAGTCAGACCCAGAACTTTTTGTGAACTGTCAGAGATGTGGTGGGTTGAGGGGGAGGAGAGAAAGAGAGAGAGAGAGAGATTCTTTCTTCTTTTTCTAGATTGTAGAGGATGAAAGATCTGATATAGTCTTTCTATGGTCATAAAGGAGGCACCTGTCAAAGCCAACATATCTGGGAGAGCGGGTCTGAACAGAACTGAAAGAGATGAAGAAAACTGGGTTCTGGTGACATTGTTCAACCCCTGCATCAAACTATACCTGGAAACAATCCAACCCCCCTGAACTTTTCAGTTTTGTAATCCACTAAATTCCTTTCTGATTAAGTCATTTGGGATTGGATTTTTCTGTGATTTTCAGCCAGAAAAATTCTGAACAATACACTGTTCGTCTGGTCTTAAAACACTTCCAGCCAAAGGCTCTCTGCTCGCTTTGCTCTCTGTTGTGTGCTGGCATTGGTGCTAACTGCAGTGCATGGTCCTTGACCTTGGTTTCCCCTTGGACTCTGAATTGACAGCTCTTGACTGGGCTTGATTTTGGTATCTCCTCATGGGAATGCCTGATCTTGATCCCTCAATCCCATGGTTTACCTGCAATGCTGAATCCTCAGCCACCAACACCATCTCAAGCCAGAGTGTAGCTTTTGATTTCTAACTGGGCACTCCCAATATTTTATTTCTGGAATAAATTTTAGTCAGGTTATTTGAACTTATTGAGAAGTGTCCACAGGAAGAGTTTTTCCCCATTTACCATCTATGCTGATCTGTGTGTCAGAATGAAGCAAAGAGCTCCAAGCAATTTTATCTTCTAACCATGGTATGTACATGTTTGTACCTATCCTGGACTTCTTTAGGCCTGGGACACTCAATCTCGCCCCATATATCAAGTTTTATTAACCTCAAAAGAGAACTCAAGGGAAAAAAGAGGAAGGCTGGGGGTGTATTCCAATAGGATGCTTGCACTTCTTTTAGGAGATATGCTGGAGCCTGCCTAGGAGTCACATTAATCGGTTTCATCTCAACTTCTAATATTAGCTAAAAATCTGTGTGTTCACATATGTTGATAAAACCCGATGACTTATCCCAAATCCAGCATCTCAGGGTGTCTGTTTCTGCTGCATAGACACTCATATTCTTGAAAGTGTCAGTAGCAGTGAAGGTGCCACCGAGGAAATAGCACTTCATCCTTCTGGATGATCCTACAAGACAGAAAGAATCATGGATTATCCTTTTTTGCTTTATAAGTGAAAGTGGCAGAGACTGAGAATCACAGAACCACAGAATGTGTTGCAGAGCCTGAGGGGCCTAAAATTAGCTAAACTTGCTCTTTCAATATACAGATAAAGGGATCAAGGTCCAGAGATGTCAAGTGAGTTGCCCGAGGTCACATAGTCAGCTGGTGGCAAAGTCAAAATGAAGACCTAGGTAAATTTGCTTGCAAAGCAGCACTCCTTGACCATATACCCCTGGGGTTTAATAGTCATTGGTAAAATTGCTTTTCCTGAAAGTAATATATCCTTAAGAGTCAGACATCCCTGACTTTTAGTAAAACAAGGATGTCTGATTTTTAAGGACATATTACTTTCAGGAAAAGTTCGGATTTAGTCCTTCGTGTAAGGAAGTGTACCTGTTAGTTCTTTTAAATTAGTACCCCGAACATTGACTTTAAACAACAATCATTCATGATGACTCACAAGCCCACGGGCTGGTTAGGCAGTTCTGATCTGGGAGGGGTGATAGCACTTCCAGCAGTGCCCCCATAATGTGTCTGATGTGAACTGATTTGTCTAGAAAAGGCCCCGCTCGGATGGCTTATCTTTGCCTTATGTGGTCTTTCATCCTCTGGCCGGGTAGCTTGAGCTTGTTCACATAGCAACTGGGCAAGTTTCCAAGAGAGGGTTCAGGGCGTCTGGAAACGAAGGCCTGGGACCAGTACATCTTCATTTACAACACATTTTGGTGATCCAAGCAAGTCACAAGGCCAGCCCAGATTTGAGGGGTGAAGAAATAGACTTCACTTCTACATGGAAGGAGGTACAAAGGCACATTGTAAGAGGCATGGACACAGAGAGGGAAAAAATAATTATATATATATTTGCAAACAATCTACTTCAGGTGATGTGATCCCTCTTATTTCCAAAAAGAGACTAAACTATCCTAGTTTTGGCACAAATGTAATAGAAGTTTAATGCATGTGTTTCAAATGAGTTTTGCCATCTCGCCCTTCATGAGAGTACATGTGAATGAGTTAGTAATGTGTTTATATGTGTGTGTTGTACAGATGTTTGTGTGTGTGTGTGTGTGTGTGTGCACGTACATGTGAATTTGTGTACTCTTAAGTCGAGATGCTGGCTTCTTTCTGCAAGGACACTTTGTAAAGCCAAGGTATTTTAGGACCAAGGAGAGCAACTGACCTAAAAGAGCAGATGATGACAGGTCCCAGCAGACCCCTTCTTAAGTGGAAGATCATAAATTAGAGTCTATTTCTTGGTAGCAATAGCACATTGGGCAATAGAGTTTTGTTTCTAACATCAGAAAACACATAAATTTGCACAGGAAAAGTATTTCTGGGAAAACTATCTAAAAAAAAGCACACTAGAGAAGAGACATTTGAAGCTTCAAATACAGCCATTTTCCAGCATCTTGACCATAAGGAACAAAAACCCTTCAGCTCCCAATCCACAGGCTCTTACCTGAGGGGTCAAGGCCACTACCGCTGCCAAGATGCCAGTACGTTTTCACTTACCCTAGCTTTGTGGCCTCAGAGAGGAAAATGTCTATATCCCTTACCTCATCCATACTAAGCTTATAGACTTTCTCACAACTAACATTTACTGAACACTTGCTGAGTACCGGTCACTTATCTAGATGTTATAGAGCCAAACTAATGTTCATGGCCCCTGCCCTCATATAGCCCACATTCTAGTGGGAAAACAGGACAATAAACAAAGAGATAGTCTAATACATAAATACACAAACATGTGATAAATGTTATCAAGGAGAGGGGAATCTAGTTTAGATTAGATGATTGGGAAAGTCCTCACTGAAGAGGCGATGTCTTAGCTGAGATCTGGAGAAGGGGTCTAGGCAGGCAAAGGGAAGAGGAGGGAACCATTCTAAGTGGAAGGAAGAGCATGTGCCAAAGTCCTGGGGCAAGAACAAGTTTAATGCCTTGAGACTTGGAAGAAGCTCATTGGAACTCAACTCTAGTGAGTAGGAGAGTTCAAGATGAGAGTAGGAATAGCAGAGACCAAATTATGCATGGTCTTGCAGGCTATGTTATAGTGTTTGCAATCTCTTTTCAGAGTAATAGTAAAACAGAGAAGTGTTTTCTCAGACGTCCTCGGGGAATCTAGATATTCTTCACACGCTGTTGTGAATTCCTGGGTAAGGAAGTGTTCTAGGACACTAAGGTGGAAACACTTGCAGCTCCAACCCATGATCCCCTGAAATGAACAGGTTTGTGAGCCAATGTCCTTGTCCTCAAGAACCAGCCAAGACACAAGTCCAAAGCTATCTTGTCTCCATGGATTGAGCTGTACAACCTTGAACTGCACGTGGGTCTCCCTTACCAGGCCAGGTGGGCTCTTTCTGCCTCCCAAAATTTGTATTCTCTTCTTCTTGTACAGTAGGAGCCCGGCATGTGCTGCTCCTGCCTGGAGTCTCAGCCTCTGTCAGTCTTGTTCTCATCCTCACTTCTTTCTTCCCAGCTCCTGGATTGCACCTTCTTTTACTAAGGGCATCAGGCCCTTCAGCCAGCACAAAACTGATAATCCACCCCTTTACTCTCCCAGAGGTCGTACCATTTTCTCTCCATTAGTGTCCATTTATTCATTAAATGGTCAAGTGATCCTGCTCTTTGTTGAAAGCTTATCTTCTTTGCCATTGATGTGAGCCAATGCTGCCAACATTTGACCACCAATCACTCCGTTTATTCTTTCTTCACCTCTTTCCACCATCTGCTATGTTGAAAGACATCTCTCAAATATGTCACATCTAATAACAATAGTTTACTTTTAAGAAGCACTTTCTACATGCAAAGCATTGTCTTAAGTGCTTTCCATGCAATGTCTTATTTAATTCATATACTATACCATAATACAAGGGTGGCAGGCTGTATTTTTCAAAGATGTCCTCAACACTATCACCAGTTTCACATGCCCTTCTAGAACCTTTCCAGCTGCCTCCACTCCCATTAAGAGTCTTAATTTAATTATCTCCCCTGTGAACCTGGCTTCCTTATAACTTGATCATAATCAATAGAGTACAGTGAGAGTAACCGGTTGATTTCTGAGGCTTGGTCATAAAAAGTGATGCAGCTTCCCTTTGCTAAACGAGACAATCTCTTGTGTAAGCTGCTTTGAGTGTCCAAGCATAGGAGTGAGCTGCTTGGGGTGTCCAGGCATGGCAATGAGCCACCTTGGGTGGCTAGGCATAGGAGTGGGCCGCTTTGGATACCCAGGCACAGGAGCAAGCTTCCTTGAGTGTCCAGGCATAGGAGTGAGCTGCCTTTGGTGTCCAGGCATGGTAATAAGCTTTCTTGGATGTCTAGGCATGAAACTGAGCTCCTTCCATATCCAGGCATGAGAGTGAGCTGCTTTGGATGTCTAGGCATGGGACTGAGCCACCCTGGGTGTCCAGGCATGAGAATGAGCTTCCTTGCATGTCTGGGCATTGAACTGAGCCACCTTGGGTGCCTAGGCATAGGAGTTAGCCAGTTTGGCTATCCAGGCACAGGAATGAGCTTCCTTGAGTGTCCAGGCATGGAAGTGAGCTGCCTTGGATATCCAGGCATGAGAGTGAGCTTCCTTATACGTCTAGGCATGGGACTGAGCTATCTTGGGTGTTCAGGCATGGGAATGAGCTGCCTCAGGTATCTAGGCATGGGACTGAGCCACTTTAGGTGTCCAGGAATGGGAGTGAGCCTCCTTGGGCGTCCAGGTACAGGAGTGAGCCACCGTGGATGTTCTGCTCAGTTGAACCTTCAGAGGTAGCAGCTCCAGATGACATTAAACTGCAAACATATGAGTCCCTATGCCAGATCTGCCCATGGCCTAGCCTTTCCCAAATTCCTGATCCCCACAGTCATGGGCAGTTGTTTTAAACTGCTAACTTTTGGAGTAATTCAATACAAAGCAATAGTTATCAAAAAGATAGGTATTCTTACGGGTCTTATTTTATAGACAAGTCTTCTAAGACTCAAACAAAGTAAATCCCTTCCCCAAAGTCACAGAGCTCTTAAGTGATGGAATTAGAATCTTCAGTCTTTCATACCACATGGCCCATGCTATTGCTGTCCACCTATTAAACAACAGTCTGTGCAACTTAGTTAGGGGTTTGGTATCGGTCCATAGGTCATGAACCCCCTTCCTGGACAGAATTCAAGGTTGAAAGTTCTGTTCTAGGCTTATTTCAGGGATTAGCCTCAGGAGCTACCTCCAAGGAGAATGCACATATCATGGATGGTCTATGTGCCATGACCACTCTCTCCTGCAACTAGCAGGGGTATTTTCTTCAACTTCAGAAGGCAGCATAAACTGTGAGATAAGAACGCAGCGATGGGGCTCTGCCATGTCTCTATGACCTCAGAGCAATCAGTTATTCCACTTCTCGGAGCCACAGGTTTCTCAGATGGAAAATTGATGATAATAATAGAACATAATTCATGGGGTTGTTCAAGATATTAAATGAAATGATGTATATAAAGTGCTGATCACATTTCCTGGCATGCTCCTTCTTAATTAGTTACTATTGTTAATACAGGCTAGAGTCAGATACACACTGAGCCCTGTGAAGAAAACACACTGTTTTCCCCACTCCTGCTACTCCCTAGGATCCCTTTAACAGGACTTAATTCACCTGGTTGTCCTCACAAAAGTCAAGATTAAAGGTAGAACACTTTGCTGGGTGAGTAACAAAGCTCATGCTGAGTCAAAAGAGGCTGTCCCGAAGCATTGTCCCCGCTCCCTGTTTCTTCACCTAAGGAAGGATTGCCTAAGAACAATGATTTAGAATTTGAATACCTGACTTCTCTGGCTTTCGGTGTCCTCATATGAAAAATAGAAATAGTATTGATTGCCTCATGGTGGCTGTGAACAGTCAACGAGATGATGAATGTCTGGCACAGGAACACAGTGCTTGGGGAAGACTAACAGTTCTTCTTCCTGGCTGCTCTTTTCTGGGCCGTTCTCCAAAGGGTGCTAAGTATTACACCTTTCCCTCCTCCCTCCTCTCACTTGTCAGAAACCTCTGGGCTTGTAGCAAGGGATTTCAAGATGTTGAATTCCTTCTATGGAAATTCAAGTATAGCTGAGGCACTGCCCTAATCCACTCTCAAGGAGATCAGATTTATGGGGCTCCCTGGTATCATAATCACACAGGCTTTGGGAAACCCATGAAGAAACAAAAGGATGGTACAATGTGGATTGGAAAGAGCTCTGGCTTTGAGGGGCAGGAAACTTGAGTCTCAGACTCATCGCTTTTTCTCTTTTGTGCTCTCTCTCCTTGGAAATGGCATTGAGCCTCAGTTTCTCTGTCTTTAAAACTGGGGACAATTGTTAGATCTGCCTTACTTGCATTACAAGCCTATTGTGAAGTTTAAAGAGAACAACAGGATATGATAGAGTCTCTGCAGATGTCCTTTATTGCTCTTAGTCTGGGGCAAGAATCTAGTCCACTTAAGCAAAACTAAGACAGCATTAGCAGGAGTCCTAGAGCAAAGCCAGGAGCAGAATCTTAGTTCTGTGCACTGAAACCACATGCATTCTCCTGAAAGGGAGTAAACTTACTTTATTTTTGTAATAGTCTCCCATTTCTTGCTCCTGGGAATGGCATTATCCCAGCCAGCCCTGTAAAAGCAAGTCTAGACTCACCCTCTAGCTCACTGTCCACACTCAATCATCAAGTCTAATGGAGTAAAGACAGACAATTAGTAATTATAGGGTATACACAATGTACCTGGGATAGTTCTAAGTGCTTTATGTGGATCATTTCATTTCATTCACAGAATAACTACTATCAGATAGTTGCTTTTATGAACCTTCATTCACAGATGAAGAAAGTCAAGTGCAGAGAGGTTAAGTAACTTGTTAACGGTCACACAGCTAGTAAGGGTTCCAACCAGGCTTTGAACTCTGGAGGCTGATTTCAGAGCTTTTGCACATAACCACTATACTGATCCTCTCCCACTGTGCTGTCTCCATCATCTCTTGCTGACATTCCTATGGCATCTCCTAGCTGGCGTAAGTGCCCTGGTCTTAATCTTTTATAAACCATCCCCTGCACAGCTACCAGAGAATTCCTAAAAGACAGCTCTGATCAAGTCACTCTCTGCTTAAAGCTTTTCAAGGGATCCCCAGGTTCCACAGGATAAAGTCCAAGCTCCTCCAATCAGCCCATAAATCCATGTGTGGTCTAGCCCTTGTGAGTCTCTCTCCAGCCTGCTTCCCACTGGACTCTGCGTTTTATACTCAGGGACACTGGATTGCTCTATGCTTCTTTACTCTGCTACATTTTGGTGTATTAATATTTAATTCCTTATTCCTCTCAATAGCCTCTTCATCAGCTGAAATTCTACTCATCCAAGTCAACTACGAACCCTTCCCTGCCCCACCCAGGCCCTTCCCCCAGGTTCCCTGAGCACCCCGGGCTTACTCTCATTACAGTGTCCATCACATCAGAATGTAACAATTTGTCTGCAGGCCTATCTGTGCCAGTAGAATGCAAGTTCCTGGAGGCAAGATCCTCTTTAGCCCCTGACACCTTCCATAAATCCAGTACCATAGGGCATATATAAACACTGCCAAAAATACTTTTAGGTGTAGAAAATTACTCCTGTTTGCATGATGGTAAAATACCAGGTAACAGCGCTCTTGGACCCCAAGCTATCATCTTGGCTTCCTTATAAGAAGGAAGCTTCAGCAGCTCTTCCTGGTCCCTGCTCTACCAAAACCCAGAAATGCATGGGTTTCAGTACCCACACACCCTCTCCCCACATCTCCCTCCATCATCTCTCTCTTCTCACTATCTCAGCTCCTGAGGGTCCTTTCCATCCATGCAGCAGTAGATTGCTCACTGCTTCCATCACTAGTCCAGACCAGACAAGGTCTAGTCCTGATCTACTTTTCAGACCACCTACTTTCTCACCTAGGTTTAGCTGAGACAAGGCATATTTTTCAAGACAACATGGTGAAACTCTGTCTCTACTAAAAAGCACAAAAATTAGTCAAGTGTGGCAGTGCATGCTTGTAAACTCAGCTACTTGGGAGGCTGAGGCAGGAGAATCAACTGTACCTGAGAGGCGGAGGTTGCAGTGAGCCGAGATCGCGGCATTGCACTCCAGCCTGGGCCACAAGAGTGAAACTCCATCTCAAAGAAAAAAAATTCAAGAGGCACATTTATTGAGTAACCAGGAGAAGCAAAGAAGAAAGAAGTGGCGGCTAATAAATGTGGGATGTTATGGATTCCAGGCTCCTGCTTGTGTCTGCCTTCCACACTAAGCTGTGATCCTCTCAAGAGCATCTTGGATGCAGCACAGTGCCTAGGTTGGGAATGTCTGTGAAATGAATGAATGAGTGACTTGTTGGCAGTTTATTTGGCTTAATTCTTTCATCAGGACACTGCTAAAAACACCCAGTAGGGTCACCTGTGTAAGGACTACCTGGAAACCTACTTTGCACAACATTCCTGGTGGAGGGTGTGAAAAAGTGTTGTTCCTTCAGGACTTCCCAGGGTACAAGATGCCTTAGGGCTGAACTCCAGTCACGGGGAGGAGAAGTTGGAGAAGGGGCAACATTTCCCTGTAGCTCGAGACTGGAATTCCAATTCTCCACTTGAAAGGGAGAACATCATCTAACTCATCTCTGCTCCAGGGTAGACCTGCGAGAGGCTGCAAGGGAATCTGCCAGGTGTTTTATTTTTCCGCATTGGTGTGTAAATGACAAGTAGCTGCCTTTCCAGCCAGAGGGAGGTTTCTGCTTAATTCAGGCTCTGGAGAGATGTCTCCGCAACCCGCACCTCCAGCGGAGAGGTTTATCTAATTGTACATGCAGGCCCACCTCCCTGTTCTGCTTCAGGAGGCTTTGCTGTTTATTTTACACCCTGCCATGCATGAGCTGTCACCTCTTCTGTGAGGCCTTCCTAGCCACGTGGCTCACAATCCCCACCAGGGCCCCCTCTCTCCCAGACTGCATCACCCATATATAACCCAACCTGGCAGCAGTCTACTCATTTGCTTTTGCTACCTAACCACCATGCCACAATGTGTAGGCTTAAAACAATAAGCATTTACAAGTGGGTGGTTCTGCTGGTCTAGGCTGGGTTCCCTCCGGCAGCTTCAGTCACCATTAGTCAGCTAGGTTCTGCCAGCCTGGTGAACCACACATCTCTTGTCCTCCAGGAGGTTGTACGCATGGCTGTGCAGGACTTCAAGGTGAGTACAGAAGCTGAGGGGTCTCTTGAGGCCTAAACTCTGAAGAGGCACAACATCCCATCTGCCCCATTTTATTGTTTAAAGTAAGTCACAAACACCAGCACTGATTTCAGTGTCTGGAAAACAGCCTTCACTCTTCAACGAATGAGCTTTGAACTCATGTTGCATAGAGGCATGCATGTAGGCAGAGAAAAAACTTGCACCCATTTGACCATCTGCAAGTGGTCTATTATACTGATTCATTATTTAAAACTGGACCTGATAAGGATTAGGTCTGAGGCTAAAATCCAGGAATATGAGTTCCAAGTAACTGTCACAAGAAAGTCTTGCATTTAGCCTATAGCTTGGGCTTTGGAGTCTTCAGACCTAGCTGTTGCTTCTCTCTCTGTTGCTTATTCATTGTATGACCTTGGATAAGCCACCTTCTTCTTTTGATCTTCCATTTTCTCTTCTGCAAAATAGGAATATTAATAATATCAGCTTTGTAGGATTTCTGTAAGGACCAAATGGCATATGAGCATAAAGCTGTTAGCACAGTGCTTAGCACAAGATAAATGCTTAATTGAAGTGGCTTTTATTATTATGATTGTTCTTAAAAACAATGGAGGTATTCTCATCTGCCGTAAACTAAAACAGTGGAATCCCCTCTCCCATATTCTTATACTGTGAGTTCCTCAAGGGCACAGTCTGTATGTACAAACATATTCACTACAGCTTTGTTTATTATAGAAAAAAATGGAAAGAAGCATAAATATCCAACAGTAGGGGGTTGGTTAAATGAATTTTACTATATCGACCCAAAGGATTGCAATGTAGTCATCAAGAATGATGTAGAGCTGTATGTGCTGACATTGAAAGCCGAACATGATGTATTGTCAAGTGGAAAGGAAGGTTACAAAACAGTACATATAGTACAAAGCCATCTGTGTAAAATATATTTATGTGTAGATGTGCACATAGAGTTCTTGGTGGAAATATGTAAAAAAAAAGTAAAGATGGGAAGCTGACTAGCTCCATGTTGTAAGATTATAGGATTTCCTCCCTTATCTTAGCTTTTCTAACTTCTCTTCAATGAAATGTATTAGTTAAGTAAATTTTTTTTAAAGTTGCCATGGGAGAGCCACTTTGGCACATCACAAAGGCAGACTTCAGAACCACTGCTTTGTGCCAGGCCTTGAAGTTGGCACTAGGAGTTTTTGAGCTTGTTAATGCCAGGCTCTGTGCTGGGTGCCTCCTTTCCGAGGATCTGGGTGTGTTTTCACAGAACCTACAGCAGGTCACTCCTGGCCCTCACTGTGGAATCGCTTTTCCCTGAGGGCACCAACAGCAGCTTCTTTCCTTCTCTGCTCTTGGAAACATTCCAAGAGTTCCCAGGAGGCCAGTGCTGGAGGGAGAGGCAGGGGATCTGTTTTCAGGGGCTGCTCCATCCCCTTTACAAGCAGCTTGGGAGATGGAGAGACCAGGCTTGCAGCTCAGGCCAGGGCAGTGGACGGGGGCTAGAAGACCAAGAACATTTGCGGTGTAGGATTGGAGACTCTACTACTCTCATTGGTGTGATCAGAAAGAAAGGTACAAGTCAATGGCAGCACCAGAGGTACAGAGACCTTACTTAGAGGAGCTGAGCTACTTAAAAATCAAGAGTGTCCACTAGCCATGATGCAGACACTCATCATCTCACCCAGGAGACCCCTCAGGCCCTCAGAGAAATAGATATCCCTCCCCAGGCCACACTGTATTTCCCCAACTCACCTAAATCCCCAGCTGACTTCGCTCCAGGGACTGTGCACTTTCATGGGCCCCGAAGCAGTTCTGTTAGGTCCTTCCCTTACTGAGGGACCTAGTTTCTCCTGTAGGAGCCTCCTGGGTCAGTGTATCCTAGTTTCTTATCCACCTCTTGACTTATTGGGCAATTTCAATCTCCCTCTTGTCTTTCTTGCCTTTCAGTGTTGATGTGCAGTTTCACTCAGTCTCAAACTGTTTCTCTTCTCTGTCTGAACTAGATTGTCCTATCTGGTCTCATGACTTTAAACTCTGTGTTTAGGCAGAGGACACCCAAATGTATAGCTTCAACCCAGAGATCTCCCCTGAATGGCCACATATCTGGTTACTTACTGAACATCTCCACTCGAGTAACTTATGCACATCTCTAACCTAAATATCCAAAATTGAACTTCTCAAAGCTATCACCACACTAGCTCCACTTGGAGTCTTTCCTGTCTCAGAAAATGGCAATGTTATTCTTCCAGTTGTTCAGGCCTCAAATCTTGGAATTATCTCAACTCCTCTCTTTCTTTCTGCATATCCAATCTGTCAGCAAATCCAGCTGGCTCTTCTTTCAAAATTGAGCTAGAATAAGGCTTCTTCTCATAACCACTCATATTACCACCCTGGCCAAAGACATGATCACCTCTCACCTGGAGTATTTCAGTCTTCTTCCAACTGGTTCTCCTGCACTCGCACATCTATTCTCAATGTAGCACCTAGGTGAGATTTTGATCCTTTAAAAATACACATCATATCATGTCACTCCTCAAACCCTTCCTGAGCTTTCCTTTTCACCTCAAGAAAAAGCCAAAGGCTTTGCAGTGGCCTACAAGGGCCAGAGGCCCCCACTGCCTTTTAGACCTCAGCTCCTGTGGCTCTTTCTAGCACTGACTCTGCTCAGTAACAGGAGTTTCATATTTACCCGCACTGCAACTGTCTTTGAATTTCAACTCAGATTCACACTGGCCTCCTTGTTCTTTCAGTGCATCAAGCAAGCACTGACCTCAGGCCCTTTGTACAGGTATTCTCTCTCTGGAAATCTCTCCTCCAGAGATCTGCATGATTCACCTAATTCAAACTTTTCTCAAGGGTCGTCTCCTCAGAAAGAGCTCCAATCCCTGCACCTGTGTCACTCCCAAACTCCCTTCTTTATTTTTCTCCATGTTCCTTCTTCAGTAGCAAAGCTCCTCAACTGTTTTGTTCATTGCTATAGGTTCCAAACTTAGCACACTTAGTAGTTCCCAAGAAAACCTTTGCTTAATGAATGGATACCAAAACCTACTCTCCCCAACTCCTTGTCATGAGAATGTGGAAGGGACAGTGTTGGGATGAGATGACAGCATGATGGGTCAGTGGGAAGGACCTGGGAGGTAGATGCAATTTCAAAACTTGTAAATTATTTAAAAGCCTTCTCTCACTGAGTAAGATTTGGCCTGGGGCATGAAGACAATCGAGTCTTCTAAGGTTCTGCAGTTCTGACATCTCTGTCTCAATTTACTTAATTCCAAGGGCTACCACTGCTAAGGTACAAGGAGATCCATGAATGGTGTATGTACCGTGCATTTGCCACAGACAGCCATGGGTACGTTATGTCTTCCTTAAAAGCCTCTGGTGGTCAAGGAGGGGTCTTTGCTGTTTTCTGTATCCTTTGGAATCTCATGGTTGTAACATGAGATGCATACTTGGTAAATCTTATTGATACATTGATTGCACAAAATGTAAGAGGAGCCATGGAGGTTGGGAGGTGTTCTGCAATGAGGTTTACCGTCTGACTCTGTAACTGGAGATTTAACTAATTGATTGCTCTTTGCAGTTATGGTGAGCTTGCCTACCTGTATTTTCTTCCCAGTAGAGTTATTAGACAGTGTAGGCAATAATCCCTAAATTCCAGTGGCTTAAAAAAATACAAGTTCATTTCTCCCCCATGAAAAGCCCAGTCAGGCGTCTGGAGGGTGCTCTGCCAGGAAGGAATTCTGGGACCCAGGTTCAACCACCATATGGTTCCACTGCCCTTAAGGGGCTGGGAGTCCTCTGTTAGAACCCCTGCCAGATGTGGAAAGAGAGGAGGTATCCTGAGTGGGAGAATTGTGTGGCAGACATGCCCACTTTCATTCCCTTGGTCAGACTTCAGTCACATGGTCACACCTAGCTGCAAGGAAGGTTGAGAAACACTATCTAGCCAGCCATGTTCCTGGAAGCAAAAAGAAACGGTTTTAATGGATAGCAATTTAGTGCCTGCCGTTACAGAAAAACTGAAGGTCAACATTAGTCTACCCTAGACCACATAATGACAAATCCTATTTCTTAGGTAACCTTGGGTAAGTTAAAGTCACTATAGCTCAGTTTTCTCTCCCCAAAAATCCTCTTCCTCAATCCCCTTTTCTTCTGATCCTGTTGACTTTCTGTGAGGGTGAAACATTTAAGATTTATTTATCCATGACTTAGCTACTTTTTCTAGCTTCTACCGGCTGGTCTATCTCACAATTCATGCTGAGATCCAAGATCTAACACAAAAAGCTTCCATCTTTTTACACTGTTATTACTAGTTATTGAGAATGTTCCAGGAATAAGCAACAGCACATGCAAAGCCTTCAAGGCAGGAAGGCTTTCGGGGGGCTAGGAAGCATCTATGGCCTGGAGGCTTGACATGAGGTACCTGCTATCAGGCATTTCCAATCTACCATTGCCAATTGTGTGAGTTTAGACACGTTATGTAATATCCAGGGCTGTATTCATTTCTCTTTACTAGGGATAATAGAGGCATTGATCTTATAAGTATATTGTGAAGATTGAATGAGATGACATATCTGGAATACTCAGAACTGTGTCTGACGTGTTAGCTGTTATTATTGTTACTATATCACCATAATTATGATAAAATGATCAGCCAACCTTTGCCTGAGTCCTTGTTTCAGAAAACTTTTCTCTCTAGGCAGTCTCTGCCTTTCTTCTAATCCAGCACCTACATGGCACAACTGCAGCCTCTCAGGGCAGATCCTGTGCTTTTCGTAGCTGCTACAGCTCCATCAAAACCCAAGCTCCGGCCCTGTGGCCCTGCTTCTCAGATGGCGTTGCCCAGAGCTCATGAACTTTGATCAGCATCAGATCCATCTGTCCACTCTTGCCCTGCTTTTCCATAAATTTGTTTTGTGCCACATAGGTCAGAGTTACATTCATTGGATTGGTCATTCTGGAATCGCTACTCTGCCAGGAGTTTCATATTTACTCATGCTGCAACTGTCTTTGAATTTTAGCTCAGATCCACAGCTGGAAGACTCTCTGATGCCTGTCAGAATGAAACCCTTGTGAATGAGGAGACAGCTTAGCCTGCTTTCTGATGCTCCTGTCTTCCTGTCGGACCCCTTCCCTCAAGCAGAGAGGGAGCCCACCCTGTTCCTCAGGGATTTGCTCCAGACATCCAGGGGTCAATGGGAGGTCCAGAAATCTGCCAGGTGAGGCCTTCTGAAAATAAGAAATCCCTGTATAACCAAGGGAATCTCTAGTCCCTCATCTCATGGCCTCTCATTCCAAGGAACAGGCAGTGACAGGACAAAGCGACACTGAGACACTGACAGCTTGGTGGAGCTCGTTGTAGCAGAGGTGTGAGCTGACCGGAGCTGGCTTGCTGCTGATGTGCCCTGCGTGTTTACCTACACACCACAAAGGAAGCAGGTTTAACTCTTCACGGAGCCTCTCTCCAACTTGGCTCTGATTGTTCATTTATTCATTCGTTTGTTTAATCAGTTGCTCAGGAGGAATTTAAAAATACGTATTATGTGGCAGGCACTAAGATTAGTACTGGAAACACCAGTATAAATAAGACTGCTTCTCTCTTTGAGAAACTCATGTTCTAAATACACAACAGATCTCAAAACAGGGTACAAAATGCTGTAGTAGAAGTGAGCATTGGCCAGGCTCAGTGGTTCACACCTGTAATCCCAGCACTTTGGGAGGCCAAGATGGGTGGATCACCTGAACCCAGGAGTTTGAGACCAGCCTAGGCAACCCCGTCTATACAAAAAATACAAAAATTAGCTGGGCATGGCAGTGTGCACCTGTAGTCAGTCCAGCTATTTGGGAGGCTGAGGTGGGAGGATCACCTGAGCCCGGGAAGCAGAAGTTGCAATAAGCGAGATCGCACTACTGCACTCCAGCCATGGCAACAGAGTAAGACCTTGCCTCAAAAAAAAAAAGTGAGCATTAAGTATTATGAGAACACAGAATAGGAAGGGGGCAATTTTGCCTGCTAGGGGATAATAGGTCAGAGAAGGCTTCTCTGAAAAAGGGACATAACAATCTTGAAGAAATGGTCAGAAAATCAGATATTGAATAATGCAGTTTTGGTTTCAAGTAACAGAAACTAACTGGTTGGTTAAAACAGAAGGAGTTATTGGGAGGATCCTGGTTGTTTCAGGGAATCCAAGAAAGAGATGAGCAAGTACATCTCAAGAGCTGCAAGAAGCCAAAAGCTCTATAGAGCTTGTGTTGAGTTTGCATCTTCACTAACTCCTAGTCTCTGGGTCTTTTGGGGGTCTAAAATTCCAGATTCTCGCAAGAACTTAATTGGCCCAGTTTAGTTCAGAGTTCTATTCTTGGCTTGTTTATCTGGACCTGAAGACATGATGATTCAGATAGTTTAGACTCAACCCCTGAATCCAGGGCCTTTGGGGAAGAGGGCTTCAGAGAAGAAAGGTCATCATGGACTTAGTGCTTACCCCAAGAGATGGCTTTTGCAAGGAGACAGGGCATTCTGGTTGGAGAAAGCAGTGAGGGCAAGCACACTGAGACATGAAGGCTAAAAGGTCCATGGTGTGATTGTGGCAATACAGCAAATTTGGGGTTACTTCCATTGTGCAATCTCTGTAACATTGCATGTAAATTGAATATCCATTAATCATGTCATATTTTGTATACATGAAGGGAATCTGATATTCACAGTCATTTTAGTTAAGCTTTCTTGACTAACTTAAGCCAAAAGGGCATTTATTGGAAACTTAAGGCAGGGATGGGCAAAAAATTGAAAAGGAAGTGAGAAAAATCATGTTTTTCTTTCTTTCTTTTCCTCTTTTTTTTCTTTCTTTCTTTCTTTTCTTTCTTCTTTCTTTCTTTCTTCTTCCCTTCTTTCTTCTTTCTTTCTTCCTTTTTTTGATGGAGTCTCACTCTGTCACCCAGGCTGGAGTGCAGCGGCTTGATCTCGGCTCACTGCACCCTCCACCTCCCAGGTTCAAGTGATTCTCCTGCCTCAGCCTCCCGAGAAGCTGGGATTACATGCATGTGTCACCACGCCCGGCTGATTTTTGTATTTTTAGTAGAGATGGGGTGTCACCATAATGACCAGGCTGATCTCAAACTCCTGATCTTGTGATCCACTTTGGCCTCCCAAAGTGCTGGGATTACAGAAAAATTATGTTTCTAATTCATAGGATGTGGACACTTCCTGCAAATTGTGGTGGCAGATGCCTCTCTGCCTTACTCTGGTCACCACTGCTGGAATGAATAGAGTTGAGCTGTGTGCAGTAGGATGCCTCCAGAGACATGCAAGCCAGACGTAAGGTAGGGACAGGATTCACTGGTTCCCAGAAACCTTGTCCCACAATGAAACAATGAGAATGCCAGTAGGTGGGAGGATTCCAACTTCTTCAGGTGAACAACTTGCCTCGTCCTAGGTTGGGCACGCTTTAGAGGAATAGTTGTTTTGTAGAGGGGTGGCTGTTCTGGAAACCAAGTCTAATGGCTGATGTGGATGTGGAGTGTCAAGAATCAGCCATTGCTTCAGGGACTGTGGAAGAGGGTCCAGTGTCTCTGTGGAGCCTGAAGAGTGTGCAGGTGAACGGCAGACAAGTCCAAGACTGTGCATCCCTCTTCATTTCCTCCCTCTACATTACGCCCCTAGAGCATTTCCACACCTACTGATGCCTTGCACCATAGAGATTAAATCCATGGACACTGGAGTCAGACAGGTTGGGTGTGCCTTCAGGCTCTGCCCCTGTCTAATTAAGTGACGTTAGGTGAGTTAACTCACCTTTCTGAACCTCAGTGTTGTCATAAAAAAAAATGGATATAATTGTAATTGTGTCATTGGGTGGGTGGTTGTGCAAATGAGATAATGAATATGAATCACCAAGCTTATAGTGGATGCTCAATAAATGGCAGTTGCATTTATGGTTGTATTTTTAAATTGGTATTATTGTCGTCACTCAGAAATGTATATGCTGGCTCTCAGCCTATGAGCTTAAAAACAAACACCCCATAAAAGGATTTCTCTCACTCTGTTCTTCTGGGAATCTTTCCAAGTTTTGCTTCCTAATTCTGCTGGTCCACCTTGCCTGTTCCTCATTTATGACTGATCATCATAGATTTGCAATTCTATGATCCACCAAGACTAGGAAGGAGATGGAACCAGATGGAACCAGGATTGAGCAGGAGGCTCTTTTCTGGCACTGGACTCCCAGAGAGTTTACCATCCATCCTTTACACTGTGCTCACAGGGGCATGACGAACTCAGACTGGACCCCTAGCATCTCCTATATTGCTTAGGAATGCATTTGGCTGCAAGTAACAGAAAACTTGGTTGAAAATTGTTTAAACAAATAAAGGTTTGTTTCTCTCATATCAGAGGCTCCTGCAGGCAGGAGGCTTCTGGAAATGGCTCACCAGCTGGATAATGTCGGGTGACATCTCTTAGACTCTCCTGGCCTTTACCTCTGCATTTTGCTTCATGACCACAGATGGTTGCTACAGCTCTAGACAGGGAACCTGTGTTCAAGACATGAAGAGGAGAAGGAAAAGGGAGAGAGACAGCTCCATCCCTACCTTTCCCCTTTCATCAAGGAAGTAGAAACCTTCCCAGAACCACTCAGAAGATTTTCATGCAGATGCCATTGGCCAAAAACAAAAACTATACAAAACAACAACAACAAAAAAATGGTCCAAAAGCCAACCCTACTTGCTGGGAAAGCAAAGCCTGGTATTATGTTCAGATTAGGGGCAAATCTGGTTCATCTACAAGGATGGGGCCCATCATTGCTATGAACAAAATCAGGTTCAGTTGGCAGGGAAGAAAGAAAGAGGGAATGAATATTGAGTGGTCAAGAAACAGTACCTGCATAGTTTCACACCCAGGAATTTAATCTTTGGGAGAGTCGACCACAGCAAGCAAGCTATGGCCAATGAGGGGCTGCACCCAAAGTGGGTATGTGAGGCACATGCCATTGGATCTCCTTCAGGGCATCAGTAGATGTGGAGATGCTCTAGGGAGGTAAAATGTAGAGAGAGTCAAGAAAGGGTGTGCACAGTCCTTGTCAACAGTTTACCTGCACACGCTCCACAGAGACCTTGGACCCCCTTCCACAGGCCCTGAAGCAATGGCTGATTCCTGATGCTCCACACCAGCACCAGTCATTAACTTTGGTTCTCAGGACAGCCACCTCTCTATAAAACAATTGTTCCTTCCAAAGTGTGCCCAAGCCAGGACTAGGCAAGTCAGTCATCCGAGGAAGGCAGGATTCTCCCAGTCCACTGGCATTCTTGCTGTTCCACTGTGGGTCAAGTTTCCTGGGAACCAGAGAATTCTTCCTCCACCCCACGTCTGGCTTGCACATCTCCAGAGGCCTCCTAATTAGATTTCTCCGAGTATCTGTTTGATCCATGTTGTAGATACTGTTTGGGCCTTTTCTAGGTTCCTTTACCTGTTGACACATTTCCCTCTGTGCCGCTGCTGCTGCTGCAACTGCTGTAGATGATGGCTTATGACTAGGACCTTCTCTGAAAATTTGCCTTGGGAACATAGAAAAACCCCGGCCTGGAGAACCCTAGGAGGTTACACTCAATGACCAGCTGGCATGAGCGGATAAACAGTTGACCTCTTTGTCTCACTGAATGATCACTCTGGGGTGTAGCTTACATTCCAAAGCATCCCCTCGAGTCAGGCAAAGCTAGACTGTCTAAGTCCACAGTCTTGCTTGGCTCTTTTTCTTTCTGTTTCCTGCTTCCTTCTGTCCCTTACAGGTTTTCTTGAGGAGCTCTTCCTCAACTAATCTTAAATATTTCAGGCTCTCTTTCTAAGGAATGAGACCTAAGACATACCCTATGCCAAGACTGTGCTTTCCAAGTGTCATCAAGCCTTGGGTACCATTCCGAGGCTATCGCCCCAGATCCAGTTGACCCTTGTAGCAGGAATCCCCTAGCCTCACTCCCTCATCATCTATCATTTTTTACCCCGCATAAGGAAGACGCTCCTTCAAGCCCAGCTTCTGTATTCTCTTGCCTTCTCATCCCCACACCGCTCTCTCCCCTGTCAGCTCTGATCCAACTTAACACTCCCATCCCTCCAAGTCCTCCTCGCTTTGGCAAACAGACTTCCCTACAAGCTCAAGTTCTTTCTAGAACATTCCTTTCACCTCCCACCTTAACTGAGAATGAGCTCTCCCCAGAAGACACCACTTCCTCCCCGGTCTTCTCAAGCCGATGCTTCTCATTCCGCCGAGGTACAGAATCTCAGGTCAGCATTCTCCTCACTCCTCATGACCACTTACAAGCCATTACGCCTCCGCCTTCATATTAAAACACATCTTCTTTGTTTCTCACACCATCTGGCCATATCGTTAAAATCAACCAATGGCATTTCCCTTCACACAGCAATTCCCCTTCATATAAAAATATTAGTGCAAACTGAAAGGCTATATGTGAGAACATTTATGATAACATTGCTTGTGACAGTAATAAAAAGAAATTGGAAATAATTAAATATCCATCAACAAGAAGTTGACAAAAAAA